>PVJO010016090.1:0-43089 GCA_004026905.1 Hystrix cristata | reverse complement strand
TATGTTCTCAAGGAACATCCATTTATATATGAATGACTCTAGTTTGTCCTTTTTATGGCAGTATAATACTCCATTGTGCAGAAAAACCACATCTTCTTCAGCCATTCGTTGGTTGTTGGGCATTTAGGTTGTTTCCAAGACTTAGCTATTACAAGCTGTGTTGGTATGAACATGGTGGTGTATACGTCCTTGTGGCATGACGATTTTAATTCTTCTGGGAAGATCCCCAGTAGGGGAATAGCTGGGTCAAATGGAACCTCCAGTTGTAGTTTTTTGAGGAATCTCCATATTGATTTCCACAGTGGCTGGACCAGTCTACATTCCCACCAACAGTGGAGGAGTGTTCCTTTTT
Organism: Hystrix cristata; assembly: GCA_004026905.1. Lineage (NCBI taxonomy): Eukaryota > Metazoa > Chordata > Mammalia > Rodentia > Hystricidae > Hystrix > Hystrix cristata. The sequence continues at coordinate 42,737 of PVJO010016090.1, read as the reverse complement.
CCCCACAGCCCCGCGGGGATTTAGCTCAGTGATTAGAGTGCTTGCCTTGCAAGCACAAGGGCCTGAGTTCGATCCCCAGCACCACAAAAGAAAAAAAAAAAAAAAAAAGAAGGTTCTTGTCTTGACCCAATCCAGAAATGGGCAACTGAAATGAATAAACATTTCTCAGACGAAGAAATAAAAAATGGCAAATAAATATATGAAGAAATGTTCAATATCACTAGTCATTCGAGAGATGCAAATCAAAACAACGTTAAGATTCCACCTTACTCCAGAAAGAACCGCGTATATGGAAAAATCTACCGGGAATGACTTATGTGTCAGTTACACAGAGGAATGAAGGTGCATTCCTCAGGTAAAATAGAAGAAAAAAATCTCTCCTCCTTCCCTGCTCCTCTTTCCCTCAGTAGGACCAATAAACATGATCTTAAATGTTAGTGTTTCCCTAAAGAAGAAAGTGAGGCACTACTTTCATTTCCAAAGGGTATATTTTTAAAAAAGTAACTGATTCCATGTTACTGAATTGATTGAAAATAGAAAATAGACCTTTGGATTTCAGAAATAAACATCTCAACTGGACTTTCCAAAGCTCAGGATTAAAAATCTTAAATAAACTTAACTTTAAATAGGATTTTAGGGAATGCCCAGTTAAACTAGCATTATGTGGTCTCAGTCTTTGTAACTATCTCTATTGTATCTGGCTAGAGTCCGAGTGTTTTTATAACCTTTTTTTGTTGTTGGCTTTTTTTAAATAACCTTTTAAACTTAGTTAATACTTAGTTTTACACTTAACTAATATTTTATGAATACACATAAATTAACACATAGAAATTAACTAAGTTATCTGTAGACGCCTACAAATAAAGAAGAAAGAAAATTTAACATATTTTATATCTTTTATAATGTTTCCTAATAATAGTCTGAAAGACTACCAAGTGGAAGCCAGACATAATGGTGCTCTCCTGTCGTCCTAGTACATTTTCTGGTTATATCTTTTCATGTAACCAAAGAATGTATTTTTAATTATCTTCTCATTATAAAAACAAAGATAGTATCTAGAGGAGAAAACTGACATCCAGAAATGTCTATATAGCATTTTAAAGACATTCTATTGAACACTTCAAAATTCTCCTGTATTTTAACTGTCTTAGATATTTTAATATGGAGGAAATTTTGTATTCTTACCTAGATCACATTACTGACATTGCCCACCATTTGGTAATATAAAATACTTTTTAATTTCCTCATCTTTCCCTTTAATTTTGAGGGTTTTCTGTGGCTGTCATTGACTGATTTTGCAGAGGTGGGGCAGGCCTGACCAACCTGTTACCTCGTCTCGGACACCCTGCAGCTGTCTAGCTTCTGGCCAGTCACTTACCGTGTCTGTCATCATGTATTTATCTCTGTGGTCCGACTGTCCACCCTGACTGACTGAGCTCCACATGGCCAAGGTAGTATCTATTTGGTCTGTCTTTATATCCTCAGTGTCCAGTACCTGGATCTTAATAAATGTCCTTAAAATATGTGTTGAATAAGTGGTTTGTGACCAGTTAGTACTGCATGAGATGGATGAAATATAATTTACTTGTAAGAACTAGTGGCCTAGACTGTTTTTATGATCAGTCTTCTGCAGCACGAAGTCTGTTCAAAGACTTGATGGACTCTTCCGAGCCGGTCATTCCACAGAAGCTCAACAAGTCAGCAGGTTGTTCACTAGTAACATCCACGCACTAAGTGTTGCCTGGGAAATGAGAATCGGTTAGCCATTCACACCTCGGTACCCACGGCTTTGGGAAAATCTCGAGGTAATTATCCTCCTTACAGGCCCTTTTCCTTGGAAAAGTGGTGAGAATCTGAGAAAGGAACCCTGCAATCCGGTTCTCACCTGGCCATCCCATCTTCCTTGCAGCAGGCCTTCAGACACGGAGTGTTGCGAGCTTTGTCTGTCTCACAGTCCACATTCGATCCATCAGAAAACCCTGCTCAAGTCCTGGTTGGAGCCACTGTCTTCTCTCACTCTGTTCCTAACACGCCAGCCAGAATGAGATATTAAAACCCGAAACAGATCATGTCAGTTCTCTCCAAAAATCTTTCACTCGTGTCCCATTTCAGAGAAAAGGCCGGAGTCCCTACGATGGCCCGTGACTTCCTCTGTCCCGTCTCTTACTGCTCTTGACTTCAGACTGCAGCCACACAGGTCTTCCTGCCTTGCCCGAATACACAAAATTCATTCCTGCCCCAGGGCCTTTGCATTTCCCAGGTGTTCTGCCAGAATTATTTTCCTTTATAACACCATCCCCTTACCTTCATCGAGTTCTTGCTTGGGTCCCCATGGAGCACAGATCTTGTTTGTCTTATTCACTGATATATTCCCACCATCTGTTAGAGTGCCTGGCACATTTTAGGTGCTCAGTAAGCATGGCTGAATAAATGGATGCTGGAGGACAAATCCAAATGCTCCACCAATTCTGCAGTAGCCTTAGTAGGAAGATTTTTATCTCCACTGTGGTCAGTGTTTTCAAAATTAGAAAAAGACACTCCCTTCATGAACTTTATCCCTTCAGATCAGAATCCCTGAATCTTCTGGCAGATTTCAGTTATACTTTTAACCCTAAGGAACAAGGAGCAGGGCTGAGGTAGAAGTCCCTAGTCTCTGTAGCCCTAACTCTGTGCTTCCGTGGGGCAGGAAAGGTGACACAAGAGGGGCACCGGCAGGAGGCGAAAACTTACCCAGGATCCTAATGGAGATGGGAGGGTCATGTGCGTTCCACCAAACGATAAGTAACAAGGGAAGACAGAGTGAACCTAGAGCTAGGAATGAAGGCGGACAGAGCATTTTTGCCTGGTATAGGCACTCTGAGGGGATGGGAGGAACTTTCAGACAGACAATAGGAAAACAGAGTTCGTGTGTGTATGTGTGTGTGTGTGTGTGTGTGTGTGTGTGTGTGTGTGCGTGTGCGAGTGTGTGACGGGGTTAATAGTGGAGGGAGGCAAAATTTGTACTTCTTAAGGTACAAACTGGGTCTGAGAATTAAATTGACATAAGGAGATGAACAGGAGAAAAGAATTTAACTTTAATACACATTTTATGTGATGTGGGAACTCTCATGAAGAAATGAAGACTCAAATGGCAGAACCTACATGCTTTTGTGTGAGATTGAACAAAGAGGCAATTGTGGAAAAATAAATTCTGTAGGGAGGACAGAGGAAGATAAGAACTATTTTTGCAAGGTGTGTTTGTTGAGAATGTTTCACTTCTTCCAGGACAGGGAGGGCCCCTTTCACATCTTACAGGAAGCAAAGGGGAAGATTATTAGAATGCCCTACTTTGCATCTGCTGTTTTTCAATTGCCTTTAGCTCAAAGTAATCTTTACGTCAAAATGGCATATTTTGGGGTGACATTTTCTTGTCACCCTTCAATAGCGTGAGTCAAGGGCTGAGTCAGAAAAGTGCACTTTCAGGGGGAGAGACCAACCTGGTTGGCAGGAAACCCTCCGCACAGCTTAGAACAAAATGTCCCTCTTTTACTTTTGCGGAGTCTCTCGAGGAGTATCCTAAGTTGTAAAGAACTTGCAATTCTCCTACAACTCTCTCAGGAATCAGGGAAGCTTCTACCAGAATCATTGAGCTTTCTAGTCCTCAAAGAGATGTGAAAAACATTGAGATCCGGCCCTGGACAATTTATGACTTTTTCAAGATGTATATTCTCTAGTTCTCCAAGATAGCTTGACTTGGAATCTCGACAAGTGGAACCATGTGCCAACCAAACATGCCAGGTAAAAATGAGTCAGCTGGGAAAGCATCTAAGCAAGAATGCTGAGTCGGTCACCTAAACTGACATCGGGGCCATTCTCTACAGAGTCACACATGGAAAGCAATTAACAGAGAGCCCCCAATGCCGCATACACTGCAAGCAAGGAAAGATCACCTTCGGTAGAACTACACTCACATCCTAACATCTCTTGAGATGGGAGGCAGGCAGCTAGTTCATCTTTAGAGAAGGCCAAGGGAGGAAGGGAAAGGTGTCAGTGCCACCATGTGACTCCTTAAAAACTATTGTACCTTCACCTACCTCCAACTAGCCACTTACTGAAGAGCAGCATGTCGAGGTCTGTCATTTGGCTGAGTAGCATGGCGCAAAGAGCAAATGAAATCCTGACAGTAAAGTGTGTAAGAAACATGGGGGAGGAGGTAAACTGCCAGTGATGGGGAAGAAAATACCAATTTTATACCATCCCATGACTTCCCCCACCTCGGGGCCTACTGGTACGTGGCAGGGGCGAGGTTAGGAGGTTTGTGCAGGCTTCACCTAGGAAGCCAGGCCCACTTCATTTTTCATGACTCCCTGGGGCACAATGAAGATACAAGAATACAAAAAATTTCTGCTGTCAGAGAAAGAGTGGGCGATTTTCAGTATCTGGGAAGAAGGGCAGGAAAAGGGTGATGTAGATGCCAATTAGCAGCATCTTAGTGGAGCTTTATTTTTTATCTTGAATGAATTTGAAGCCCAGTTTTCAAAGTTTACGTTTACAAATATTGAATATGATCAACTTGTCTTTCACACTGGGGAACTTACTGCTCATCGGACATTAAATCCTAAAACATCAGCAAAAGAGATGCTATATGTTTGCTTTTCTCACTTGAGTTGGAAAGCTCAAGAAGATAGGAAACCCCATAAAAATATACTGCCTCTGAGGGGGCAGTATCTGTGTATAAAGTTGATACAATGAAGGAATCATTCTTGTTAACACACAGGGAAACCCGCTGTCTGGTACCCTCTGTCTGAGTGTATGGCCTGGAAGCTACGACACATTAACGGAGCAACCAAGGTCTGAGCCTCTAGCATCGGCAGCCTCTGTGCTTTGGAAATCCAGTCTCTGAAGATGCCCGGATTGAGCTTTCTCCCAGTTTGTGCACTCCAATTTGGAAGTTACTATTCACAACCATTCTCCTTTCTCTGTAGTCCATTTGTATCTTGCCTACCCCACACTCCAGGGTCCTCATGGGTCCTCAAAGCTACCCTATATTACAGACAGGCAAGTGAGGTAGAAGACAGCAAGCAGCTAGGGAAGGTCTGGGGTCAAGACAGACTCAGGATGATCAGGCTTTGCTCATATACTTGAGCCTGAGGTCAACAGTTAACAAGAAACAGGCAGACAATTAAGTCCAGGATGTAACAAGGGAAGTAACAAACAAGATGATGGATGCCAACTTCTGCTCCTACCTATCTGGAAAACATTTTTTCCTTCCTGCTTTGTTCTTTTAATGAACCACACAGAAAGGAGAGAGGCCAAGAGGCACATGCAGACATATGCTTGCTACATGCCTCAACTCCTCAAAGGCCCATTTGTAGTTTAAGTAGGCTCATTTTAGTCCTGTAGGTTGACCTTAGTTTGATTTCAAGTGATTTGAGCCCTGGTCATTTTCTGGTATAAAAAATCCTAGATAAAGAGTCGCTGTAGCAACCCACTTTCAGGTCCTTTCCTGACTACTGGGAACTATTTCTTTCTTCTTAATAAGCATTCCTCCTGTCTATCTCCTTTGTCCTTGATTTCATTCTTTGATTTTTTTCAGACACTGACCTAGGTTATCCATTACATCTACATGTGTCACTTCTCCTTGCTTCCTTCACCTCTTGACTCCCCAACACATCCTGTCCAATCTGCTCCTTGTCAGGCTCCTTTTTGAACTACATAGCAATAAGAGCCATCAGTGTATTGCTGTAAAGCATTCCTAACAACTAAAAGTGTTACGTCTGTCCTAACAGGTAAGTCAGGAGTTAGATAACACTCTTCCCAAAGAGTGCTATTTGGTCTGGAGTCATGTTAACATGACTTCTGTTAACACACTAAACCAGCCCTTCCAGCAGCTCTACTGACACTGAGTGGTCCTGAGTTCTTACTGAAAAACACTGATGAACTAAAATATTCTGCTTTCTTCTTTCAACTATGTGTCAACATAAGCTGGAATGAGAAACGACTCCTTTTAAGTACTGCAGGAAGCTTTTGTAAACTACCAGAACACAAGTTGTAAAGGTTTCCCTTGTCTTCATTCCCTTACCACAGGAAAATCTTCAAAACGCTTTAGAAAAAAGGCAATTTATCTGTGAAGAAAGAATTTTAAAAACTAAAGAACTATGAAGAAGCTATGTTTGAAGGATAGGAATAGGCTAACAGCGGAAGAAATCTGAAGATTTAGTCTGGGAAGCAAAGCAAAAAATAGGCGTGAACAAGTAGAAAAGAGAAGAACAAAGAAGTTAAACATGAAGGCCCTTCTTTTTCAGAGCTAGAATAAGTACACACCTATATATTATGAAGAGAAGTGAAAGCAAGAAACAAAAAGGGAGGAATTTAGAGCTCTTCAAGGGAAAAAAAGGCAGAATGTAAAGATATAAATCTTTTGAATTTTTATTTTTTCTGAATTTCTTAAAACATAGGAAGCCATACTTGAGGCTTGACTGGACTTACCTAATTACAGCATTTTAGATTTCTGTTGATAATTGGAACCTGACTAAAAACCCTTTCCTGAAAAGAAAGCAACCCTGGAGAGGAGATGACTAGGAAGAAAGCCAATGGGAAACAGAGGCAAGAAAGAAAGGAAGAAAACTAACAATACCCTGTACAGAGGTTCATGTACAGCATTTCGGAGGAAGAAACGAGCAGTGGCCAACATTTTTGTGGTTAGATCTGTACTGAAAGCAGAGTCTGGCCCCTGAGGGTGGTATGGTGCAGCCTGTGGGCAGCTCACCCGTCTGTCTGCTCAGCTTGAGCCCTCTGCCTAGCTCATGCTTGTTGCACAAAGGGAACACACTTAATGTTTGTTGAATGGATGAATGAATGAGCATAAGGTGCATACAACAGGTGTAGTAATTCATTCCTAATGAGATTATGGTAAGAATACAATTAGACAACATCTTACAGCCTGTCATTGTTACATCTGTCCTGAATTGAATCTGGGCTGTATTCCGCATAATGTGGAGTTACACATGCAGGGGCTTTCTCTTCACGGGTTGGTACTCCAAACTTGTATTTAGGTCTCTGCTGTCCCATGGATCTAAATACAAGTTTGTCGCCACCTTATGAGTAGGCCATCTTCCCCATCAACATCTCATACCTTGTGTTGAAAATTGTTCTCTGCCTTTTCCCAGGCACAGTATATGGATAAATAATCTGTAATCTGAAGATTGCTTAGGAGCTGATATAAATGAATGAATGAGAAGAAACTAACAGAGGGTGACAATATTAGGACTCATTGCCAAAAACTCCCTTTCAACTCTCAGCCCCACTGTGACAGCCTTCTTTTGCCAGGCCAGCCTGGTAGAATCACGGAAGGCTATAGTCACCAGATTTCTAAGAGTGTCCTTCCACACTCAGACCTCACCTTGGCCCAGGTCCAGAGTCCTTTTTCCCTTACATTCAGTCACTATCTTCTGAGGTAAACCAAAGTTTATGAGACTGCGGGGTATGAGTAAATGAAAATATGTGAATTCAAAGAAGTTTGTGATTAAACTGACACAGAACATAGGAATTTAAACAAGGGGTAAAATTCTTGCAGTTGCGGTGGACATGGAGTTAGCCCAGTATTTGCGTATCCTTTACAACCTTTGAGATTGCTTGATAATTATAGCAGCAACATAGTGGACTGAATAGGTGTGGAAATTCCTACCCCACTCCTCTGCCCTGCCTAGTCTGTGCATTAAAAAATGCTGATAAAATGTGTGTGAGTGTTGTATTTTAGATAAGGTTGAAATGCAAGATCAGGAAGTAATTAGGAGTCTGATCCAAAGAGAAAATCAGTGACACTACGATGAATGTGAGGTCTTGTAACCAGCAAAGCAAAATGCAACTTTAACATTTAGAATTTTTTTTCCTTTAGAGACAAGCTGCTTCTCCAAAAACTTCTTCAGGCCTAGGATGTAAACTGCCACCCACTCCTTTCCTCGACTCAGATGAACGGACAGATGCTGGCACCAGGAGACTGGGGTCCAGTTTTATTTCCATAGGGAAGGAAGCAAGAGGAAAGAGAGTGACATGTGGTGAAACAAGGCCCCTCCGTTTCTTCACAGCTAGATTTCTCCTTTACACACACACACACACACACACACACACACACACGCGCGCGCAAAAGGGCCTCTGGTAATTTGTTTGAGAGCAACACGTGAAAGGACCTCCTGAGAGTACAGCTCTGGTAACAGTCTTAGAAAGTATCATGGGACTCCCCTGCACAGTGGAGCTCTGTGGGAAGCGCTCAGCCTATGAGTAGATGAGCTCTGTCCATCAGCAGCAGGCCTTGGGCACAGCTGGATGCCAGATCACTACCCTGGGCTATAGCAAACAGGTGTCCCCCAGAAATGTGGACATCAAGCCAAATAAGAGGTTTATATGTCAAATAACCATAAATTTTGTTATGCAATACCTGGTGTATATGTCTGGATATATATGAGGGTGTGCATGTATATATATTAACTGTTATATAAAGGACTTTGTCTATTTTCAGAAAGGTGGAAAATGACTTCCAAAGTTGGAAATGCTATATATGCAACCTCTTTTCAAGATTCAGTCATGATGAATAGTTATGAGTAACCAGTTGAATAAAAACAAGTATGAAACTTACCAAGTACAGTAAATGCTTAGAGCTCGCTTGCCAATTGACGTCCTACCTGACTTGAAAGTATCTTGTAGGTTCAGGGTGATTGAAGTACTTTAACTTCTTTTTCAAAATTGAACCAAGCTGTATCTGCATACCATTTAAAAGTTGACATATTCTACCCCAGAGACTGATTTTTTAGCAGTTGCTGACATGATAAATGCTGATGTTCAAATTATAAAATATTTCTTTGAGAATGAAAATTAGAAGTTATAAGAATTGTGAGAAAACGTTTGAGGAGGAATTTTAGTATGTTATACTGGATAAACTTTATCTTTTCAAGATATATTTAATAGAATGTCCTTTCATTTTTCCCTAAACTCTTTCTTTCTTTCTTTCTTTTTTTTTTTTTTTTTGGTGCTGGGGTTGCAGGGCCTTGTGATTTCGAGGCAAGCACTTTAACCCCTGAGCTAAATTCCCAGCCCCCCTAATCTCCTCCCTTTAGAGGCGAAGAAACTGAGGGCAAGACCATCTGTGCATATTGCTTAAGATCACACAGTAAAAAAAAAGTAAACTTTACATGTGTGTAGCGGTTTAATTTTCTCCTTGTAAAGTACAAATGTTTTCATAAATTATCTGTATTGTTTTCACAGTCCGTGTAAATAATATTCGCCACACAAACATGAGTAAAATGGAAACTTATTGTGATGTGTTCTCTTGTCCATCAAGGACCCATACTAGACCTGTCTTCCCATTATGGACGGCAACCCAGCAGCATCAAATGCATGAAGCAGGCCTGCAGGGGCCAGCATGAGCACCCCGCAACCAGCTCTCTGAGAAGGGGGAAGCACACCAATGAGGTCAGCATCACCTAACCTCCTGCAAGCAAGTTTTGGACCAAACTGTGGGATACAGAGCCCGAGCAGAGCATGGAGATCTCATTGAGCTGATGTGTCAGAGACTGAGAAAAAAAGTGGGATGAAAGAGAAAAAAGAAAGAAAAAAGTGGACAAGGCCTAACATGTTGAGTCAGCACTGAGGTATCAATGTGAACTCACGGTTTACACTGAGTACAGAAACAAATGCGGACATAAATAAGTTATGTACACACACATGTATTTCTTAGTACTAACTGCTGAGTGAATTTAGGGACAGTATTACCCCAAAAGTGATTAGCGCAACTAGGGCACAGATCTTGCCCTCCAAATATCATTTTCCTCTAACAGGGACTAGGAGTCCTTGAAGGATTAATTTCAGGTATGTATTAGGCAAAGTACGACACAAGCTTGAGCTATCTTGTTGTGTGTCAAAGTAGCGAGAACATTTAAAGGGGGTGGGATTCTGTCAAGTAACACAAAAGCTCAAGACGAAAAGAGAACCCATCAAAAATTGTACAAGCTCTTATTGGTCACAGCAGGGGTAATGGAAGCATGAAAATAAATAGAGTGGTAGATTCTAGCTCACTGAATAAAATAGGGAACCATGAGACCATGAAGATATACATAAACAAGTGAATTAATTAAAAGAAGAATGGCATATTTCTATGGTTTCAAAAACTTCTTACCAAACACATAGTGATTCCAAATGAGAAATGAATAATTTCATAGTGAAAAATATTGCAGACAGGATCCTAATCAGATGATCAAAGTGCATATTATGAGAAACACAAAAAGTAGTATCATGCCTCATCTAATAGGAAGCAAAAAATGCACAGAGCTACCTGTGATATCTCTGCCAAGGATCCAGGTGCAAATCCGAGGAAATTAGACAAACATGGGACTAACCAAGGACCATTCCACCAAGCCCTGGTCTGTAAACGTCAAAAATGTCAAGGGCACGGAAGACAAGGAAATTCTGAGGAACTTTTCCAGACTGAAGAAGACTAAAGAAGCATGACCCAAAATTATGGAACAACCATTTCTGATTCAGGTCCCCATGCTACAAGGACATTATCGGAACAACTGGAAATTAGGCCTGAGTTCAGTGGTCATATATCAATAGTATCTTCTTGATTTTATAATTGTATCTTGATTATATAAAATTGAATACAGGTATTTTCTCTAATCACAAAAAAATTAAAATAGAAATTAATAAGAAAAAAGTGGCAAAATCCTCAACTATTTATAAATTAATACATTTATAAAAAATCTATTGATCAAGGGGAAAATATTAAAATATTTTAAATGAAGAAGAGTGAAGGTGAAATTATAAGCTTGTAAAACTGACAAAAGAAGTAAAACTATCTTGATCTATTTAACAGAAAATCTACAATTTTTAGAGAAATAGAATGAATAATTAAAAATATTCTGACAAAGAAAATTCTAGGCCTAAATTGTTTCAGTGAGTATTCTACAAAATGTGTTAGAACAAAATAATGTAAACCTTACACGAAATTTTTTTGTAAAGTAAAGAGGCTTTTCCAACCTATTTTACTTAAATAGCTATAATTGCAATTACTAAACCGAGGATATTACAAGAAAAGAAAATTATGGATCAGTACCTCTCCTGGAGTATCAGTTGAATGAAACACTTGATTCCTTGAAGGACACATCTGTTGCTTCTATAACAATTGGCTACTGGAAGGAACTTTCAGAGAAGCTGTGTAGAACTTTGGGCACAACTTGGGAAAGGTAAATGCGAGTGGATAAAAGCTAGAAGAAGGTGCTGGGTTTCAGTATCACTTTAGTTTGATTCTATTTTGCTATTTCTCACTTTGGGGATGGGAATTGTTAAACTGTGCCATTTTATATTGGAAGCATTTATTTTTCTTTTTGAGTCTTACAAGGCCTCACAGGAAAGAGTTGCCCTTAAGTTGCAGAGGAAACTTTGGACTTGGACTTTTTGGCAATCCTGGAACTCTTAAAATCTTGGCATTTTAGGGGGCTGGGGATTTAGCTCGGTGGTTAGAGTGCTTGTCTCACAAGCACAAGGCCCTGAGTTCGATCCCCAGCAACCCACCCCCCCCAAAAAAAATCTTGGCAATTTGTAGGGATGGACTAAATGCATTCCGTGTAAAGAGAAAGACATGATCCTTTTGGGGGCCAAGGTGGAATGTTATGGTTTAGGTCTGAAATGTGTCCCAAAAGGGCCTGGTTGTGGGGGAGTCACCGTGTATCGAATTGCAATGGGAATCATCTTGCTGACTCAGTGGTATAAGGTCAGGGCTGTTTGTTGTCTTTAACCTGTGTATTCATTTATTCCAACAAGCATTTATTCAAGGTCTGCTGTGTGCCAGGCAACAAAGCTAGTGTTAGGCATATTGAGGAAAAAAAAAACACTTTTGTCACCTACGAGATCCAAACAAGATGTTCTGGACCATGTCTGAGAGGTTTAGTGAGATGAGGTGTATGAATTCAGACTGGCAGAAGCTACTGGAATATAAAACAGATGCAACTACATATTTCAAATCAGAAAGCAGTCGGCCATGGAACCACGGGAAAGCTTTTCTGAGCTGACTTTCAAGCTGAGCTCTGAGGATTTAGTGGGAAAGAATTAAGTAGAAAACAGAGGAAATGTTTTCTGGACCCTCAAAAATGACATGACAGTACAGGACATTTGGGAACAGTAAAATGGGGGTAACAAATGTCCGTGGAAAGGAACAAAGGCTGAGCCTGGAAAGTGAAGCGGGAACACATTCATAAGGTCTTGGGCGCCTAAGTACAAGACTTTGGATTTTATGCCAAAGGCAATGAGAAATGATCTTATTGAGAGTCTCTGAAAATCAATGAATTACACACACTGTGTGTGTGTGTGTGTGTGTGTGTGTGTGTGTGTGTGTGGTATTCCAATATCAGATGTGTGGACAGAGACATAACTGTAAATTTTCTCTGGCATTTCATTTTCTTGCTAGGCATGCAAGAGGACATTTTCCAGATCCTGGCATCGATCTGGAGCCATGAGACTTGTTTTGGCCAGTGCAACTTGTGCAGAGCAGTGTGCACTGCTTCAGGGTCCAGCTTTTGACACATCCTGCATCACGTTGCTTGTTCTTTTAATTCACCTGTCAGTCGACTAAATGGAGGTGACCCAAGGGAAGATGCCAGGGAAGCTCTAGGGATCATGAAGCTAGATATTGAGAGAGTGGCTGTCACCATGTGAATGGTGGCGGGGACAAATGTTGGACTGTGTTGTGATTAAGGAATAAACCCTCATCGTGGTAAGTAGCTGGCATTTGGCAGTTGCCTTTTAAAACAGATAACATGAGTTACACTGACTAATATAAGAAAGTCCATCGGGTCCTCAGCAAGGGAGTGATATAGGCAAGATTTTAGGTTAGCTAGATTACTCTAGCAGCTGAATAAAGGATGGAGCAGAGATAGTATGGGAAATATGAAGTTAGGAAGAGCAGTCACATGGCCAGAGCAATATTCCAAGCAGGAAATGAAGATGTCTTAAATTACATTGGCAGCCAAGATGGAAGGAGAAGCCGCAATTACAGGATATTAACAAAGTGTTCTGAGATCAGTCTCAGAGTACTAGAGCAATGCTTCTTTACCTTGAATGTAACCACCCTAGAATTCACCCAAGGACCTTTTAACAAGGCCAGTGCCAAGGTTGCATCAAGAATCAAATAGATCAGAACACACTTTGTTTTTAAAGCCCCAGGAGTGTACAATGGGCAGTCAGGCATTAGAATCCCTGGGATAGAACAGTGGTTTTCCAAGTGTGGGCCTGGGACCAGGAGTATCAGGATCACTTGGGAGCTTTCGAGAAATACAATTCCCCAGCCCTGCTCAGAGTGAGCAATGGCCTGGTGTAACTGGACTGAAGGGTTTCTGAGATTGTAAAGACCTTTTTTTTTGCTAAAAACTTGAGAGTCCCAAGAAACCTGGGGCATTATTCACTTGGTTAATCATGCCAGACTCACTGTGGGTGAGCCCAGGAATCTGCCTTTGAAGACCGTGGTGTGGGATATTAAAACTTATGTACTGACAAGCTCATGGAAAATATGGGCCTGAGGAGATTGATTGAAAGGGAAAATTGTGGATGAAACATCTTTTATTTTTTTCAACAGAAATACTATGGAAACAAACTGTAGTATGCACATTTTTTTTTTCCTTTTGCTATTTGAGACAGGGTCTCACTATGCATTTCAGGCTGGCTTTGAATTCACTATGCAGCCCAAGCTGCCCTTAGACTCAAGGCAATCCTCCTGCCTCAGCCTCCAGAGTGCTGGGATTAGAGGCATGCACCACCACACCTGGCAACCACTGTGTTTTGAAAACATTCCTAACATGATTATCTAATACAGTAAAGTCAGCTAAAGGCCAACACTATCCAGGTGGAACTTATAATTTCCTGAAATTTATTAGCAAAATGATAGATATTAGTGATCGTGTAGTTTCAATCCCCTCATTTTATTTTTAAGAAAACAAAATCTGAGCAAAGGCAAATAACTTTTCCAAAGTCTCCCTTCACATACATGGCAATAATGAAAACTAGTTACTTTCTCATGTCGAGGGCTGTGTTTTTACTCAGTTGTAGCCTTAGCCCATAGGATTGAATTTGGCACATAATAAGCTCTTGCAATCTGTTGAGTGATTAAATGAATGAAGACTATTATCTCCTACAAAAGCTCTTTTATACAAAACTAGGCTCCTTTAACTCAGATCATGCTGTCCACAGTCCCACACTGACTGGAGGTACCCAGGTTAGTTACCAGTTTAGTTCTTCAGGATTCAAAATTAAAACCTGTTAGAAGCTAAATTACTTTTTTCTTTATAATTGGCAACCTTTCTTGGATGGTAATTTTGCCTCATTGTATTTGGCATAATACTGACTGCTGGGCATTAAGCCCAGTTAGAATTAACTTGTGTTTTTTTTTTTTTTCACTATGTTTCCAATTTAATATAGATGTGGTCAATTTATAAATAATTATTATTACTCACCCCATTTTTCCAGAATAAAAATATCTGTGGTCTAATCACAGCATTAACAAGTCAGACCTATATGTTCTGCCTCTTCCTGAATGACCCCGGCTGTGTCTGGATGATCAGCCAGGGAACACAGACATACCCATTGTAACTGGAGGTGGACCCAGGGGTCAGCTGGTACAGCCTCCTTTTGATACATAAGTAGAGCAACTATATACTATGCCTTGCTTGGGAATGTGGTCCTAGTGCGATTATTAATAGTGCTCCTCTTGATGCTAAGGTATCTCCAACTGGATGATTAATTTTATGATCACCTAACACCAGAAGTCTTGGAAGTCTGGAGAGTTTATGTGTTCCAACCCTGGAACACACAATGGGTTAGTGACAGGACAGGTCAAAAGAAAAAAGATGTTTATCTCTTTATATATTAACACGCTTTTCCAATAATGCAAAATAGGATGGTTTTAGTTTCAAGTTTCGATTATGAAAATGTGGGAGTCACCATATCAGATTTGGAGTCCCAAAAGATAAGGATTAATTTCAGTCCACTGACACTGAATCTAAAGTTTCCAGTTGTAAAATTCAAGGTACTACCAAAGTCTCATGCCAGAAATAGTGTGACAGTTGTGTACCAAATTCTGCAGCCATGTGCCTGTGACCACCTCCCAGCTTCATAATAATCAGCTCTGTGGCTTCAATTATCCCATGTCTCAGTCTCCCCATTTGTAAAACAGGGTGATGATGATAACAACAGTCATTAATTCTTAGGATTTTTTGAGAACAAAATAATTAACTATATGTGAATTATATGTAAAGCACTTAGATCATTCCTGGTACATAGCAAGCACCATGTAAATGTTATCCCTGATCATTGTCTTTATCTTTATCTCATCAGCTATGAACCACACTCCCCTCACCCCACCACAGAGTCTAGCACTGGAAAACCTATGCCCAGATATTTATAATGAAACTTTCTTGCCCCTAAAAATGAATGACACAAGGCAAAGTCTATGTCTTATTGCTTACTGAATCACTGGTAACCAGAATGGAAATGGCAACAAGATAGATTCTCAATATATGCTTCTTAAATGGAAAAATGAAGAAATTAGTGGACCTGTTTGTAAGATAGTCATCACAATTCCAGCTTTCTCTTGAAACTTCATCTCAAGCCCTTCAAAAGAAATATACTCCACAAAACCCAGGGTCTCTTAGGGAGTCCTGATTCAGAAATGGAGTAAGAAAGAGTAAATAAACAGGCAGTTGGAAATGATGGGAGGGATAAAATCCCAGAGGGATTCTTCCTGATCCTGTGGTAGTCTACTGTGCATACATCTCTGTAATTTTAAGAGTTGATTTTCTTATATTGCCTGTAATTCTATCAATTTGATAATTTATTAAGTAGCATCTTTCTTAAAATAGAGGAAATATCTACAGAAAGAGTAGAGGGCTATTTGAAAAATATTCATACATTTTAGTTCAAATGAATTATGTATTTATATTGATAAATGATAATTGTATGTATTTATGGGCTCCAATTTTATGTTTTGATATATGTATATGTGATACACACATGATACACATGGGATGGTTAATCTTGGGTGTCAATTTGATTGGCTAGAAAGATGCCTAGGGGATTAATAAAACACTTCTGGATATGTCTGGGTGAATCAGAGGGGCATGACTTTGGGGTCTGTATCTGGTCCCTGGCCCCTTCCTCTCTGGCTCTTTCCCTGTCTCTCTGCTTCCTGGCTCCCATGAGTAGAGCAGCTTTTCTTCACCACATCCTTCCACTATGATGTTTCTGCCTTGGGGGTCAGCCAACTATGGACTTTAACCTCTGAAAGCGTGAGCCAAAATAAACCTCTCCTCCTTCAAATCGAACACGTCAGCTATTTTGTCTCAGCAACAGAAAAGCTGACCAATAAAATATGCATTATGGGATGATTAACTAAAGCTAATTAACATATTTGTTGCCTCAATACTTATTTATTACTGATAAGAACATTTAAAATCTACTCTTTTAGCTATTTTGAAATAAGCAATACGTTATTAACTACAGTCAACATTCTGTGCGCTAGAGTAGTAAAACATACTCATTGGGTGTCACTGAAACTTTATATACTTTGATCAACTCCTTTCCTTTCTCCATTCACTCCTCTTGCCCTCCAGGCTCTATTCTAATCTCTATTTCTTTGAATTTCAATTTTTTAAAAAATTCAACATATAACGAGATCATAAAGTATTTGGCGCTCTGCCTGATTTATTTCACTTAGCATAATGTCATCCAAAATCATACACAGTGTCACAAATGGCAGGATTTCCCTGATTTTAAAGACTGGGTAGTATTCCATTGTGCTTGCACTGAAATTTAATGGAGATACGTGGTGAAAGTGGAAAGAGAAATAATTTTGGAGCATGAAGTACTTCATGGGAAAGATCAGTTATGAAAATGTGGATCGGACAGGCTTAGCGTCTGGGAAAGGAGCAGTAAGAGAAGACAAAGCAGTGCAAAAGGAAAATATTAAAGTGGTAACTTTCCTTGGTTTCTGGGATTTTTCTATAGCCATTCTTAAACACAAAACAAGAAGAAAGTTTATTTTTTGGTCTACTTTTTTCCCCTCACATCTGCATGGACATAACTCACTTCATGGGTTTGTAATAAATGTTAAGAATAGCATAGAAACTATTTATAGCTATGAAGGCAGGAATGAGTCATTCATTTAAAAGTTCACTTTGATATAATAAGCAAGAGATACATAATCTACTCACAATCTACCTTATTACAGTCTACTTATCTATATTTATCAAAAGGAATTGAGGTCTAGCAAGTTAAAAATAACCAGTATGCCAAATATTTCTAGACATTAAGCTTCTTGAGCTTAGACACCGAGTCTTAGTTATCACCGGACTTAATTATCGTTGGCTTCAAGCCTCTGTGGAATGAATGGATGGGTGGATGAGTTTGGCTTTAAAATTAAATCAGTGATATGTTTATTTTCCCTTCTTCATTTTGCTTCATTCTTCTCTTTCTGGCCTTTTTCTTGGTCTTCCTTCAGTCCCTTCTGACTGAGCTCTATTTCCTGAGGTAAGTTACGGGAAACTTGCAAGCCAGCATATTTTAAAGCCACAGGCAACAGGGATGCAAAGGAACAGTTAAACAATCAAGCCAAGGAAGGAACCTTAGCGGCGGGTCACTCCAGGGTTCTGCCATTAAACAGGACTACGTATGTTTTCAGGTGGTCTTTTGCTTCAGGCTTTTTAGTAAGTGGTTTTGCGCCCATCAATTCGATCACTTCTCTGGTCCTATCACATGTGGGCAGGCAGTGTGGAGTCCTCTGGGACTAGGGTTTCCCCTTTGGGTTGACAAGTGGATGCTGTATTATTTTACTAGGGCTGCTGTAACAGGGCGCCAGATTCTGATAGCTTAAACAACCAAAATTGATATTTCTGAAGGCTAGATATCTAGAATTAGGGTCTCTCCAGGGATGGCTCCTTCTGTGTGCCATGCAGGCAGGATCTGTTCCAGATCTCTCTCTTTGGTTAATAGATCACTGCTTTCTCTCATGATCATCACATCACCTCCCTTTGTTACAAGTCTGTATCCATATTTCTTCTTTTTATGGGGTTACCAATCATATTGGACTAGGGACCACACTAGAGATTCTTTTTTAACATAATTTCCTCTGTAAAGATTTTGTCTCTAAGTAGAGTCACATTCTGAAATACTGAGGGATGGGACTTCAACATATTAATTTTTTTTTAGCACATGAATTTTTGGGGGGCGGGGACACAAAATTCAGTCCAAAGCCAGTGGATTCTTGAGAACTGTGACAGGAAAGTAACTCCAGATGACTGCTTGGATAACAAAGAGAAGAAAATATCAGATTCATGCCTTTACTTCCTTGTAAAAATGAAAACATTTATTTTTAAGATGCTAGGAAAAACTTTTTCCCCAACAGAGGGCCTTAAGTTTCTTTTTATCATTCTTGATGTGTCCTAAGAAATCTAAAATTACTCCTAACTTGATGTGGGAAGTCATCTGTGTGCCTAATTCATTTTTGAGGTGTGTGTTACATGTGGGATATAGTAATTATTCCTGACATTGAAGCTTGGTGCTTGATGTCTCAGAGAATTCAAAACCAAATCAACATAAAAAGTCTCTTACAAGGCATAGAAAATGAAGCTCATGCTCCAGTTTCAATTATTCATCATCTCCAGGGCAGGAGAAATAGATGCCAGAGTCGAAACAATAGACTCACTGGTACAGCGCTGGGTACGAGGCAGCAGAGACAAGAAGAATATGACAGAGGAAATATGTATGCAGCTTCGGTGGCCCTGTGGCTGCCTTTGGATCCTACTAGGCAGCAGCAGTCCCCATTGGTGGAGTCACAGTCTTCATAAACTAAACTATGCATGTGCACTGCGAGTGAGGAACAAATATGAAAACAGAAGGAGGAGCGGAAGAAGATGAAACGAACACTGCTGGCGTGCTTGGAATGCTGCCTGTGTGGCAGAAGAAAAGTATCAGGAATAACATGATAGGAAACTTAGGATGGACCAAGTAGACTTGAGAAGCCTGCGTCCGTTCTTCAGGACCTTGATAGCCTTATTTTAGAAGTGACAAACGAATCCCATGACAAGGACTTTGTCGCGTACGTATGAACACCCACTCGCATGTATATGTATTCATAATTCTCATAACCACTTTATAACTGCTCTTTAGTTTAACCCTAAGTTAGGAAAATAATTGTTTCTATGTAACAGCAAGACCATGTACATAAAATCAGCTTACACAGAACACCAGCAGGTGGCAGTACCTGTCATTGCTCTGCTTTTCTAGGGTGACAGTGACAAGCATCCCCTCGCAGACTTCCCGTAGCAAGCTCACTTGCTTCATTTGTGGGTAAGAAGTGAAACTCCTGATGATAAGGCTGACCTACAAGGTCTTGCCACTGCACGGAGGGCCAATATGTTCTTTGCTATTGTTCTACAGTATCAAAATTTTGTAAATAATTCATTTCTATTGAATTTTGTAAGTATATCTTAAGTACATGTGCTGAAGTTTAAAAATTCAAAAGAGAGTTTAGAAAGATCTTGGAATGGAAAAAGTATTCTGTGGTTTACCAACACACAGGTGATATACTAATACTTCATTTCTTAATGAAAATGAAGGGAGAAAGCAGCTTAAGAATATGTAATAGTCTGAATTTGTTCCAGAAAAGTGCATTTCCCCATTAAACTCACAACCATCCTATGAAATACATTATTTTGGTGGCAGAACGGGATCTGCCCAACAGTTTAAGAAGGAAAACGTAGTGCTGTTTTGATTTCCCTTCTTCTCCTTGCTACATTGGAAAGATAGAATGCATATTATTTCGCCCTCACACTCCATCCACCCTGTAGTTCCTGGGGGAGTTTGAGCGTTACATCCTTGAGGAGAATGGAACAGAGTTAATTTGTTAGTTGATTTTCCTTGTAATGGGCCAATAAGGTCAATTAGAAAACAAATAAAAGAAAAGAATACAGAGATTTCTCCGAGAGGCAGAGTTACTTAGAAGCAGAGGGAAGATAGGAGACCTTCTACCCACTTGGCTATCAAGAAAAAGAAGGTTCCTGGGTAAAGATGATACAGACAGAGGTCAGAGCAGGCAGAGTGTTACAGCAGTATTTCCTGGCAGCAACCCCGGGAACCTGACATAGCTCAAAGCAGAGTGGTTGGGTAATATAGCAAGAGCCAGGAATGCCAGGGCAGGGCCTCAAACGAATGCTCCGCATCGACCAACAAATGCCCCACATTGACCAACAAGGCCTATTTTGTTCAGCATAGCCAAAATTTAGACAAGTTACTTGACTAAGGACCCTCCCTTTTCTCAGTGTATCACTTTAGAAAACTTGTAACTCACTTTTCTTGTGCATGAGGAGCCATCATTTTGACATGTAATCATCAAGAAATATTGGGCCCTCGTCAGCTTCCCCTTTAACATTGTCCTCCAGGGTGCTTCTACTTGCTTGCCCCTTAAAAACCCTCCTGCTTCTTTATTTCAACAAAGTTAAGTTCTACATCTCTTCTCTGTTGTAACAGTCTTAACTCCTGCGTAGTCTGGAATGAAGCCATCCTTACCTGTTTAACACCTTCTGGTGTAATTTTTCTTTGACAACATCTCAAGACCCAAAAAAGAACATAGGAAAGGGGCCATGTGGATATCAACACGGTAGAAGTAACCAGTATGAGAGGTGATCAACAACTTAGGAGACCTTCTTCCGAATTCTTTGATACATACAACAGAAAATATGGCTCAGACTGGAGAAACCCTTGAGTGACTGTGTTAAATTTCCTATCAGCCCAGCAGCGCGGGAGCTCATAGTAAAGGTTCACCAAAAAAAGTCTCCCTTCTTACCCGTACACACTAGATCATGCTACTGGAGTCAAATCATTAGCCTGGGCTTCAAGGCCATCTCCAACCTTGCTCCTGCCAACCTGTACAACTTCACGTCTCAAAACTTCTCCCTCCTTCTGCAAGGCCCTGAGTTTCTGCACACTTCTGTGTACCAGCCATAGCACACACAGATGCGGTGGTTCCTCTAAATTGCTAACACTCTTCATACTTCACACGTGCTTTCACACTTGTCCTGCTGGAAATAATATTTTCTCTCTTTCTCAATCTGGGTACGTCTTACACATGATGCGACCTTATGAATAATCTCCGGAAAGCACTCCTTGATTTCCTGTTTCCCTGTCAGCGGCAGTTGTGAATCCAATGCTTCGGAGGCAGAGGACTCTATACTCTCAGATCTCACTATTATAGTGCCTGCTGTAATTCCTGCTGCCAGCACCTGTCTCCTGTGGCCACTGCCTCTCGTGCTCACTCTCTTCTTACTCATGCAGAGGGCAAGAATGCTGGGAAAGCAAAGACCCAGCTCCCCACTGAGATACGTGTTCTACACCAAGGGCCTGAGTTCTCAGCAGGTGCCAAAACACTGGCTCACACTGGTACTTTGCTTTCTATTGCATGTTTTATTGACTGCCTTACCTCCCTTTCTCACTTTTCTCTTTCTCAGCTGGTGTTTCTGTCACCTTTCAAATGAACTGTTTTCAATCACATCCTTGTGTTAGGTCTGTTTCTTGGGGCAACAAAACTAAGAGAGCATCCCACTGCACATTTCACAGTGTATTACAATTACTGTTTGCTTTTGACCCAGCCAGAGTGCCTTTGAGAGTGGGGTTTGCGTTTTCTCTCTGTATTCCTCACACCCAGTAAAGACATTCTACCTCATGAGCATGCAGAAAGGGTTCATCAAATCATGGGACGGGGCTTAATAGATAACCTTCTGTGTTGCACCAGCAAATGAGATTTCTTAATCCAACAGGGAAGGAAACAGATATTTCTCACATGGCTTGGCTTTGGGATGGTTTTCAGCTTCTTACAGGGTTTCTGCAATACAATTCTGTTCATTGAGATTTGCAGGATAATATTTTCCTCAGCTCTGATTCTGTTCGCTTCTTTGCACTGATTATTCGTAACTTATAATTTAGTGGCTCTCACTGTTCTGGGTTGCCCCAGAAAGGAACTAATGTTCTAAAATTAATCTTCAAAGTCCATTTTCTTTACCTTACACTGCTGTGATTTCTATATTTCCTTTTAATTCTGGAAATAATGCCTTTTGTTTTTCATTTCAATTTTGATTATTGCTATCCAGGTCTCTTCAGGAAAAAAAAACCTCAGAATTTTTGTAGAATAGGATGACCTTGGTTAACAACAATTATTATATTTTGAAAATCATTCAGAGTGGATTTTAGGTGTTTTCACCACAAACGATAAGTGTGTGAGGTAATACATATGTTAGCTAACTCAATTGGGCCATTTCACAATGTACATACCTTCTAATACATCATGTTGTATATGATAAATATCTACAATATTTGTCAAATGAAAAAACTTATTATTTAAAACATTTCACAGAGGAAAATATTTTCTTACTTATGGTAAAATTTGTGGACTTTATTTCTAAATATTAGTGGTCAGTAAGCACAGTTATAACACTTACTGGCAATATCAATACAGCTTCACTTTAAAAAAATAAAAAGGAAAACCCAAAAACCAAAACTAAAATTCCAAGAAAATGCTTATTCTCAATACTGTCCATTGGAGCAGAAATATTTTAAACTTACCCTGTTCGCTCCTGTCTGGTGATAAGCTCAAACTGCCTTCTCTAGGGATTAAAACTTCCCTCGCTGGAACAGATTAGCTTGATTGCCTCTTTGTATCAACTTTACTTTTACTTTCTCTTTCTCCAGAACTCTGACCTTTGATTATTCCAAAAGTTTATGATTTTTGTATATAAGAAATATTCTCGTAACTTCCAAATAATTTTTTTTTATATTTCTAACTCATTTTTTACTTTGCTGCTGTTTATTAAATACTCTCTGTTTCTCTTCTCCTTCCCCAGAACACCCTTGTTCCACTCACGTTGCACTTGACCTTGTGCTTGGTGTCAGGTGGCAAGTGAATTGGTGCCCTCACCCCACAGAAGCTTCACGGGCTTCTGTGGATGGCTTGCCAGGTCTCTGTTGTGGCTTCACTTCAGGGTGACGGTCATGTTAAAGTTGATGTCCTTTGTGAGCAGTTCTGGAACCCAGGTCAACTGACAGCAACCCTTGCGGCATGACAGGCATGGAGTAGTAACAGAGACCTGTGAACAAGATGGCATGTTGGCAGCCACTGAAGTGTTTTGGGGGTTGTTTTACATACAGCATTATCATCCTAAAAACTGACAAATAGAGAAACTCTCCATAGATGTAAATAAAATAGTCAAAATTTTAATATTCAAAAGTTGGTTTAGTATTTGGCAACAGCTTATTATCTATATTCATTAGCAATAGTAGAATTCAGGAACTGATCTCATAAAATATTAATAAACCTACGTGGAATACTTTCAAATATGAGTTAATCTCAATGACTTTTCAATTTGAATTTCTTCTTTTTTGAAATCTAAATTATTGTTTGTCCATTTACACATACTAATACTCCAAATGGAGCTAATTTATTTTCAACAAAGAAATACAATTTTAAAAACTATCTCTTTGGCTGTTTTTATCCACATGCCAGAAAGCGTATGAGACTAATCGGTGCATCTTGTACGGTAAGCTACATGCTGTGGGAGGGAGCATAGAACTCACCTTATACTGAGGGCATTTGCAGTGTGACTGATACGTGACAGGTGATTTATAAGAACTTGATTACATTTAACTACAGCGTCTTGATAGCCCAGTCTACTGTGTGGTGACTGCCAAGATGGGGAAGTGCCTTGGTAGAGCAATTGACTGTAGGACTTCAAATTTTCTTGTCATCTGTTGAAAATTGTCATTCAGGCTCTCTGTGTTCATAATATATTAATAATATGGCCCAGGTATCTATCAGTATGATCGCTCCCTAAGAAGGTCACCATCTTAAGTTAGATAGAAAGGTAAATAGTCAAATAGAGAGTGTTAATGAGAACCTGGAAAAAAGGTAAGGGGACATCTGGCTGCCTATCAGTGAGCAGAGAATGCTTTGTGTCCTTTTTGTGCTGAGGAGATCGATAGCATGGTGACTATATTTATCGCTGGGGAAGAAGGTTTTCAACCCCTAACCTTATTCTGCCTAAACTAATGGCAAAGATAATTTTTCTCTACCGTTCACCACCCTTTTACCTTCTAACAAGGGTGCCGGTAATCTTAACATCTATTTAAAGAAAGGACATGAAAAGTGCTGTGAAATTATACAACATTAACACTTTTTATGAAGAAGCTAGAATTTGGAACAGATGACTGTAGTGTGTTTACTTCTTACTGAGGGGCACAACATCATTCTAGTCTTAGGTTTGTCTCATCTTTGGATTATTCTGGGAACTAATCCTTTCTCTAGCTAATTAGTCAAGATCAATCTTATGCTTTTTTTTGGTTTTATTTTTGTTGTTGTTAAAGGCTTTAAAGTTGAATTTTAACATGATTGAGACCCTGTTGGTTTTAAGGAGGAAAAATCCTAGTCAGACTTACTCCATTACAGAGATCAGAAAACTACAGTGTGCTAGTTACATTTAACCACTGTTTGGGTAAATAAAGTTTTATTGAAACATGGTAACACTTTGGTTTATGTATCACCCACAACGGAAAAAATACACTCAGCAAAGCCTAAAATTGTTTCCATCTGACCATTTATAGAAGAAGAGTGTAAACCCCTGTGAGGTTAGCTGTATGTTGCTAAATGAAAGACTAAGATTTTTCTGTGCTAATACCTGAAGTCTGATTTAAGTATTATCTGGATTCCTAGAGTAAATCTAAATTTGTAAGCAGTTTGAAATAAAATAATATATTATATTTGAGAGCCCCCTTGGTTAGGGGATTTAAAGGACTTTTGCCACGTCGTATATTCATCCATTCCACAAATCTGAAACTGTGGGGTCTTTTTATTTTCACTTTGAGAAGATCTTGGTAAGGAATATGTAATTATGTATTAAAGAAAAACGCTGTGTGGCTAGTGTAGTGGCTGTAGAATCAGAAAAATTTTCAAATGACAGTGAATCTATTAAGTTACTCTTAAATATTTATCAAATATCTTTTTTAAATGGCCAGCAAATGTAGATAAACAGGAAGGAAACAAGAAGCAAGAAAATTGAATTTCCTTTAAAAATACATTACAATTCATGTTTTTCCTGTTCTTTATTACTCCTTCCTGCAGTATGAATGTAGTCAGTTTCTATTCTACCTATTGTTACCTTCTTTCTATTTTGACACTAAAACATCTATTATCTCTACAGGGACAATTTTTAATTGTCCAGAACACTTATGTTACTCAGCCTCAAAAAATACTGAGTGATTTTTGACTTGCTGTTTGTTCACAGTCTTGTGTTTATAAGACACTGTCATGATTACTTGACAAATCTACCAAAGTGAGCCACATCTGCTGGTTTTGAGCCTCCACAGCTGGAGGTTCCTTAGCTTCTGTACTAAACTTTTTATACAAGTATAATTTTTAGTTCTCTATTCCATCTGTATTTATGCAAATTACAGTGTTATTTATAAGCAAGTAAATAATCATTTTAAGACAACATCTGCACTTCTGTCTGAATATCAGACACCTGCAAAGTGAATTTGCTTTGAATGGAAGGACAAATAGTGCTTGGATCAGAACATAGCCTGAAATAAATTTCAGTCTTTTGTGTGCTTATTGATCTTGGTTTTAATTTGAGACGTTTATTTATTAGTGATTGGTCTTAGATATGCTTTTTATTGCAAATCATTTTTAGATATTCCAAATATAAAACAAAAGCGGTGAGAACTAAAGAAAGATACAAACTTTAATTTTGGATCCCCAAGTCATTTATCAACTATATGACTTTGTAACTGTGTGATTTAACCTTAGTTCATCTTTCTTTATCTGTGAAGTATGGATAACAGCACCAATCTCATATTCTGAGGATTAAATGAGAAATGTACATTAGCAGCATGCACAATACCTAGAATAATTACTGGCTCTCTTTCCCCACTTCACATTATTCTTATCCTTTCCAAAGCATACTTGCCTTTTTCTCTACCTACCGAAGATGCCAAAAAAATGGGTCATAGGAGGAACCTAGATACAGAAAGAGGAGCCCTGAGTAGATCATAAGCTATGATTAGGATCATGAGAATTAATTATTATCCAAACTTACAGAGGTTTCTTTTGGGAAACAATGAAAATCAAAAGGAAAATAAACTAGAGTAGGAGTTAAATCATTTACATATTTGAATGCTTTGCAGCAAGACGATGGATCTATGAATAAATTATTTTTTAAAACTATTTAGTATTGAATATATTGTGTCATATCTGAAGAGTCTATCAGGCATTAAAATGCAATTTAGGAATCATATTGACTCTAGTCTTATCTCTAGCATTAATATTTCTGCCTAATAAACAAGTCCACAAACATGTTTATAATGAAAAACCAGATGAAACGTGTTTATAATAAATTAAAAGTCATCTATTTTCAGTATCTAAACTGTTTAATAAGCCAGTTTATTTGTTCCATCTTCTGTGTTCCATACTCCTCGAATAGCCACTAGCCAATTACAGTAAAATCATTATAGCTTGTTTTCCTAACTACTCTATTGATCATTCCCCAGCAGATGTGATACTACCTCTACCCCATATATTAGTTTGTTTTTTTTCTAGTCAGTGCTGACCTTTATTCATTAGAAGCAACATCTGTGGACTTGAAAGCCAAAGAGCTGGGTTCACATCTTTTCTCTACCTCCAATTAGTCATACGACTCTGGAGAAAATACTTATTCTCCAAGCCTCTAATTCCTTCTTTTGTGGGGCTTTTTTGGATTCGAGAGTTGTAGACTACTTGAAGAAATACTGAATCTAGTCAGGAGAGTTGACGATCTAGCTTTGTGTTGGACTTATGCAATTTCATCAACTTTGTTGTGATTTCAGTTTCCTGCGTTGTAAAATAGCAAGTCCCATAGGTTCAGGCAATTTTAGCTCCAGAGTGGATCTTGGAGGTCATCTACTCTTCTCCCTTCCTTTGCTCACGCAGAGAAGCTCAGAGTTCATTTGTCATGCACAAGGTCCCAGTGTCTAAGGAGGAGCAGGCCATGTCTTTCGTCCTCTGCCTGGGCTGAGCTTCTCACCCTCTGTCACCTGGGTCCTTCCGTTTGGATCACATAATTCTAATAAGCACCAAATGAAAACATGTGGGGTTGTTTTGGCATCTAAGTGTGATAATTTAAATAATCAAATTCCAAAAAAATCATTATCAAAATATTATCAAAAAATAATAATGATAATTCAATTACATGTTTTTAAATTGGTTACAGATTGTGGTAAATGCTACTTGCTGCTATCCTCTTAATTTCAAATCAGGAGATTTTAAATATTTGCAAGGTGACAGCTTCTCCTCATTCTCTTTCAGTACAGCACGAGAGGATGTTCGGGCAAGACAGTCCCAGGGGACTCCAGTTGGCATGCGTGGGTGTGGGTGGTGAGACCCTGGAAATCATGCATCTTCAGGTTGGTGACTCACCAGCCAAGGAAACACTCAGATATCTTCTGGACCGTCAGACACAGGCTCTCTGGTTTCACCCACACTGGCTACATGATAGAGCAGGCACAGCCCTGGCCTTCGTCTGTAGGTTCCGTTTGGATTCAAAGATCTAATATACAATGCTTACTGATTTCTTCAGAGCAAATCAGAACATAAAGTGTTGGGGATTAGGCAGAATTACCCAAGTCATCTGGAAATGGAGTCAGGGTTAATTTAATCAAACATTAAGAGACAAAGCACATTTTATGGGATTCATTTCCAAATCTCCCTTTTCCAGAATGAAAAGTTCAGGACTGCAATGTTGTGCTTTCTAAGGACTATTAGGGATTCATTCCCTTGTTAAAATACAGGGCTGTAACGCACCCAAAGCTCAAACCCCTTGTTTTATATATACAGGAAAACTGACTGATACCATAAACCAGGTAAATTTAATCAACCAGACAACAGATACTGAAAGACCCCCCAAAATAACCCAGATTCTAGGTCTCCTTAGAATGGAGAATGGGTGAGTGATTCATGTTCTACTGTATCATACATGATCTGAGAAAAGAACACCATTCTACTGACGCAATAAAGAGCACATTAATGTGTGTCAGAGTGTGGATAATCCTCCAGAAATGTGACACAGTGAAAGAGGAGAAGAACTTTAAGACAATTAAGTGTTATTTGCAGAAGGGGGATTAGAAACTAAAACTTCCAGGCATGAAACTCTCTGGAGCAAACGTACATTGAACAGATCCTATTTTAGGAATATTTTTGAGTGTAAGTTTTATCAACTAGGGTAGCACATTCTCTGTCACGGAGTAAATAATTGCAGTCCCAGCTTAATTCTTATTACACTTGTCATCAATGGGTAGCATCACAGTTGAATCACCAATTCTTTTTCTTTTTCCCTTAAACTAGGAAGACCTGGGTCTATGTTGGGACGGACAGCAAGAGCCATACGTGTCTTTGGGCAAGAAAAGGGGTTCTCGTTCTTGCAAATGCGATAGACCCACAAACGAGCTTGTTACAAAGTGAATCCTTATTCCTACCTACAGAGAGTCCAAAGCAGTTCAGTTGGTGATCAGCCATCAGCTTTTCTGCATTTAGAGACATACGCTGCCTTCAGGACTGGGTGATTTCTCTTGATCCTAAGAGTAGGTTATCTTTGGCCTCAAGGAGTGAAGACCAGGCTTAAGAGTCTTAAAATTTCTTTAAGAGGAATGAAAATAATGTAAGGTAGAAAAAATTTGCTGTATGATACTGTCACACGAGTATTTCCCAGTTATTGGTGCTGTCTAATGATCAGTGGAACATCAGGCATGTGAGCAAGGGACTCTTGGGAAACAGCTGGCATGCCCTCACGAATAAAGCCAGTTTCTTTTATTTAAAGGATGGGTGTCATTTGGTCTGTTTATTCTGAGCACTGGAATTCTGGCAAATCTTTTATCTGTACAATGACAAGATAAGAAATTGAGAAGAATCAAACCACACTGAGATACGAATTACATGCAGAAGCTATGCAAGAAACAAATAAGCAAAAGAATACACCAGGAATTACAAATGAAGGTGGGGAATTCTGTTATCCACTTTCTGATGGTCTCCCCGAGGAAGTAGTAAACCTTCAGCAGGTGGGGCTATGGCACTGTACTCTGAGCCCTGCAGATGTGTCGCCTGCTGTCTTTTCATGGATCCGTTTTCCTCCCTCTGCCAAGCTGACCTTTTCTCATGCCAGTCCATGCTGTGGGGCTTAGTCCCACGGATTAAATTTCTAAATATCACAGATGTGAAGGGTCATACATTCTCTACCTGCGGTTGTTGAGTGGTTAAATTTTAATATGAATTTCTTAATGAAATGAGCCCTTAAAGATGTTTGCTTGTTTATACCAAATTTTATTTCTGTAATTTCTGTGCCATTTTCTGTTCTTCCCTGCACATCTCTAACATTTCGCAGCAGGATTTGGGGGAAAATTCCATCACACCCTCGATTTAGTCAGAAGAGAATTTGTATATCACAACCTATCTGTGTTGACCCGACTAACAATCCCACGGTTTTTCTTTGAGATCCCTTCTGCCTGTAGCAGCTTGGAGTTGTTCTATTTACACCTACATTAGATCTGCTGTTGTACAGGTGTAGTATAGTTCTCATAAAACTGTCTTGACCTACTTTGGAGGCCCTGGATAGAAACTATTAAGATTACATTGGAGTTCCCTGCACATTTTTGAATTTTTTTATTTCACCATTTTTAGCATTTGAGGATTTATGCTTTGTGGCATTATCTAAGATCCTTAAACTTATTCAGGGCCAAATACTTTTAAAAAAGAAAAAGCTGTAGAAACATACAAAATATCTAACTCTTCAAATTTCCAGGAAATAGAAGATTAGTTTCAGGTTCCCAAATTTTCCTGACTTGGAGTCTGTAGCTGAAATTTGCTACTCATTTCAGATACACAGTGAGTTTGTTCCATCCTTAGTGTTTGTTTAGTCCTTTGGGGTTCCAATTATATTTTATATTACAATCAGAAGAGGAATGGGGCATATTTTTTCTGTAAATACCTTCACATGTTCTATCTAGTCCCTAAATTTACAAGTGAAGTCGAGATAGGAAAATTTGAAAGAACAAAAGAATAGAAATAAAGAAAGAGAAAAAAGGAATTCCTGTGTGTTGTATTATTTTAAAATAGTGGTAAGTAGTGCCTATTAAGTAATGAAATATATCTGGCTATCAATATCTGATATATATAAGAATGACAATGAGAATTTCACTGTATCTACATTCACATTCAAAATTAATAATTAGATTTTGATTATCTTATCTCCCCCCCCGAATTTGTATTTTCCCACAAGATTTAGGTTTATTTTCCCCCTTCCCCTTAGCAACTGCTAAGAATGTTATAAACAAATTTACAAGGGACAAATAATATAATTAAACTTACTACTGATCAACATTGCAAGGTACAGTTAAGAAAAATTATCCCCCAAAGAAAACACTCTACCCTGAAACCTTATTTGTAAAATAATTCATAATTTAAAACTACTGTAAATAAAGCCCTTTTGAATTTATTCAAGTTTTATCTTGTGATCGTCATATTATGCACACACCTGATGGACAATTCATCAATAATTAATCTAAAAAAAGATTCCCAGTTGATGAATTCAAACTGAATTTTTCTCTCTAATTAGTTCACTGTAGAAATGGGTATTTCCTACTGTCATTGTATAGTGTTGAATATGCATAAAAAGGATACTGATGAAAATTACATGACTTGCTTACATGGTTTAACAATACTGAATGGTGGTAATTGGGCTAACTTGTGTATGCCTGGATTCATCCAATGTAGCCTTTCCTGTGCATATAAAATAAGATTCAGTCTCCAAAGCAAATATACATACATATGTATATCTTCTCATAACTTAAGAATCTTGCTCTAAATAGTGGGTCACATTTGCAGAAGCAAAAAGACCATTTTTAATAGATGTGGAATGTTTTATTTTAAAAACTAACAAATACTTGGTATTTATCAAGAAATGTATTTAAGTGTATACATAAGCTATTGAGATAGTCAACAGACTCAGGACTAGGTTTTATCGGTTCTTCAAATCTGAGAGGTCCACCCAGGGACACTCTTTTCTGCTGCTTGGCCCAGGAGTGGCAATACGGCTGGAACAAAGCTTTTGGGAGGTAGCTTGCTTTCTTTGTCTCTTACCTCTGACCCTCAGTCACTGCTTCTATCTGTTGCCCCTCTTTGTTTTCCTGCCCACATAAAAATTTGGCCACCTCACAGTTCCTGTGTTTGCATGTCAAAAGTCTAGTCACACACACGTCAATGGAGGCCTGAAGTGTGAATCTGACTGTGTAAGTTTTATTAGATGTCTACCCTTGAATCAAACTATGATTTTCAGGGTGATAGAGTCACAGGGTATCAACACGGGGTATCAACACACTTACTGGGCCATACCATGGCGCTCAGGGGAAGATCCTAGAGGAGTGAACTGTGTAGACAAACTAAAATTGTCTGCAATGAAATAGCCATTTTCCCACTTCTTACTGACTCACCTACAGCAATAACTTCTAAAAGAACCAGAATTCCCAGACTTTATTCCAGTGGTAGCTCTAAAGCAGACATTAGATATTGGTATTATTATAAATATTGGATAGCTGGTCCCATAGTTTATTTCTCTCATGAGAAAGCAGCTTCCCCACCTCTCAGCAGTACAAGGTACCAGGTAGTTATGCATTATCTGATTGTGCATTTCTTTCCAATATCAACTCTTGTAGGGTGGATAATGTTGGATATTCTCTAATTTTCTAGCTTGCTCCTTTGCTTGTCCTAAAATTTGAAGACTTCAGAAAAGAAACTGGATTTTACTTACCTGGGTCCATCCTGTCTTGTGACATTTTTAAATATGGAGAAGAAAATATTTTGTTTCCAACCTTTAGAAGAATTTTACCTTTATCTAGAGTAGAGTCAGTGGTTATGTCATACAAATTTTAGATGCAGAGAAAGAATCCTTGGTTTTTCCATCAATTGTCATAGAACAAGGAGTCATTTTTTCCAGGATAAATTGACCAAAGGTGTCTGGCAGTATCCTGTAAACCCACGTGAAGGCTTTAGGAAAATGTGATAGACTCAGTGCAGAGAACCATTTTAATTCTTACTTAACAAGCAGAGAATCTGGCAATTTCTCTTTGTGTCCCCCAAAGCTCAGCCAGCGAGCGCAGTTGGACAGTGCTTGGACCCTGCATTCTGTATTACAGATTGGGCTGGAAACCTGGCTCCTGCTCTTTCTATTTGTGTGATGTTGACCAAAAATGGGCTCCTCAAACTAGAGTTACCCATCTATAAAGTGCAACAGACTTATTCGGTGAGTTATATTAGTGTTGGTAAAGTTTCTACAGGATTTGAAGCATCCTTAACTATCAGTAGGAAGAGCTAACATTTACTGAGCGGTTGCGATGTGCCCAAAACTATTCTACAAAGTTTACATACTCTATAAAGGAAGTACTTCTACTACCCCTTTTTACAGATTAGAAAATTGAGACACAGAGAGTTTCAGAGCTTTACCTAAGATCATAGTGACAGAGCCAGGCAGTTTGGCTAACATCAGTCCTAGTAACACCATGTTGCATTTCTTTCTTGATGAATGATAGTTAATATTTTCAATGTCACTGTTGTTGCTTCTATTACTTGGAAATTACAGCATTCTGTACACTCACTAACACATCATTAACTCATTCAGGAGAAAGCACTTACTTTTCCAAGGGGTGATGAAGCACTACTGAGTGTACCTTATGGTAGTTGCCGCCAGCTGGCAGGGAAGCTGAGAGTAAACTAGTAAGTACTGTTTTATCTCTGCCTGAGTGTCTCATTTTCCACCTGGCTAGCCTGGATTTCTTCGCACTCATGGTTTTAGGACAGCAAGATAGAATAAGACCCTTCACATGGGCAGTTTTCAAGCTTATCCTTTTATCATATTTGCTAATGTCCCATTGGCCTAAGCAAATTGTGTGGCCAAGCTCAGGGTCACTGCAGTTGACAGTCCGCCAGGGCGTGGAAGTAGGTGTGTGCTTTTGGGAGAACCACTATAGCACTCACCACATTTAATCAATTTTTTATTAAATTAAAATATAATCTATACTAATTTGACCGATAGTACATTATAGACAAGTGTTGTCTATAGGTAATTGAGAAGATGTGAATATTATACTCCTAGGTTGGTGATGGCTAAGCTATGGCTTGCGTGTTATTGCATTTTTCTTTTGAGACAAAAGATGTTCATGTATGAGTCGTTTTTTCTAAACTACAACCTTGTATCCAGGTTTAATTGCAGTGTTGGCACTTTGCAATAAATTAGTGGGTTTTGGGTTGCAGTCTGGGCCCTCAGTCTCTAAAAATTTTGCCATCATTGTCCTACATGCTTAGATACTTCCAATAGACACATCATGGAAATGGGAATAAAGTCACGACCTTGGCCAAGAAAATCCTCTGCTTCGGTGGGTTTATGGATTCGGGAGGAAGTGCAAAGTGCATTACTCCTACTTCAGAGTCTGCTCAGTAGCAGGTCTTAGGTTTTCACAGAGAGGGAGGCTGAGGACTGGTTGTGTATCTGGGTTAGCTGACATCAAGCACCGAAGTCCAAAGGAACAGGCCACAGCGCTCTGTGCGAAGCATTCCTGGGTGCAGAGGAAGCCAGCGGAGTGAGGCGCTCTTGTGCCCCGGGCCTTTAAAAGTGTATTTGAACTGACGCTCTTTTAGGAACCAGGGGAATAAAGTTGTGTCCATCAGTTAGTAACACAGGATTTTTAAATGAAAAAGTTACCAGGCAGTATCAAGAGATAGTGCATAAACGGATTAACATAAGGGAAATTTAGTCACCTTAGCCCATGTAGGAAATGTATTTTTTCATCTAGTTTGTTTGTTTTATCTAGGAATTTGTTAATACAAATTTCAATAACTGTTCTGTCAATCAATACTTATTCTTCACCTATGGGTGAGGCATTGATTGTGCTAAGTATGATATTTGAACTTACAGTATTTTAAAAAGCTGTCAGTTGAGTTAGTTGAAAACAATTCTTGCTTTCTAAATTACATTTATCAACAAGGCAAATGGTTATAGTAGGAGTCAGATGGAACCATCCATTTAGTTTGGGCTCTGAACTTTCCACTTTGCAATTCCATCTTTCTGTTTTGTGAATACTTTTGGAAACCATAGCCTATTCATTGTTTTAGGTTAACAGTACTTAATTTAAAAAATCTTTAATTTGTTTATTTGAAATACTGATGTTTAATTAAGCATCCACATAATGAATCTGTCCCTCTCCTAAAAGGCTTTTTAAGTTTAACCTTCCATCTCTCCCTTCTACTTCTCAAGTCTTTATTAAGTACAAAGTAGTAAAAAGTGAAACTTTTTGTTACTAGGTAATTTACTTGCTCCATATAGACAACTGGACCAGAACACATCGGATCAGAGGGAGATTATTTCACTATCTGAAGCAGGAAGTAGAAGCACCCAAAACTCATTCAGTACTGTAGAAACCATTCCCACAAAGCCAAAGAGTCCACTCAAACACCACATGATGTGCTTATTGCCACCAGGCCAGTGGACATCATCGAAGGGTGGATGCTTCTTGGCTTTCTTGGTGGATGCTTTCCTGGAACAGTGCTAAAATACAAACCTCAGGTCCTCCCTCTCTTTGTCTATCACATCCTGACTCACCTGCTTCTCTTCTCTATTAAAATTAGTTTTGACTCTTCTGGAAAGATCTCCAGTAGGGTAATAGCTGGATCAAATGGAACCTCTAGTTCTAGTTTTTTGAGGAATCTCCATATTGATTTCCACAGTGGCTGGACCAATCTACATTCCCACCAACAGTGGAGGAGGGTCCCTTTCTCCCCACAGCCCCGCCAGCATTTGTTGTTGGTTGATTTTTTTCATAGACGCGATTCTTTCTGGAGTGAGATGGAATCTTAACGTTGTTTTGATTTGCATCTCTCGAATGACTAGTGATGTTAGATATATGCACAACCATGTTTATAGCAGCGCAGTTTGTAATAGCTAGGTCTTGGAAACAACCCAAATGCCCAACGACCAATGAATGGCTAAAGAAGATGTGGTTTTTCTACACAATGGAGTACTACACTGCCACAAAGAAGGATAAACTAGAGTCATCAGTATGTAAATGGATGTTCCTTGAGAATATACTATTAAGTGAAATAAATCAGACACTCATAAGCACACATCGAATTGTTTCTCTGATATGAGAAACTTTGTTCTTTGTAAATAAGGACACAGTAGTGTTACGATATTATATAAAAGGAAGATAATATACAAAGGAGAGGAGTACTAGAAAGAGGGAAGGGGGAAAAGCAGGAAGGGAAAAAATGGAAAGAAAGGGGAGAGGTAAATCATGGAAAATTGTGAATAAATCTGCTGTAAATAGGGATGGAGGGAACAGAAGGGAGGGGAGGGGAAGAGGGGGGAGAACCAAGAGACACCATGTGCAGGTACAAAACAAACATGATAAATGTGATCAATGTATGTACAATGTACCAATACATGTTCTTGGTTAAAAAAAAAAGAGTACTGGGATTATAGGTATACACTAAAATTAGTTTTGCCCATGATTATGCAGATTGCAGATAGGTAAAATGTATATACGTTTTTAATGTTACTGAGTACTTACTTATAGCTCACATCGATTGAACCTACAATATGCCAGGTGTATTTTCAGGGCTAAGAATACAGCTGTGGTGCAAGGCAATCGCCTTGTCCTCAAGTGGCTAAAATTCTTTTGGAAGAGACAGGCAGTTTATAGTATGATAGATTGATGAATGCTATATAGGAAATGGAAGCTAGAGTTGAGAGACAACAGGATGGTGGTTACTATCTCAGCTGCAGGGTTAGGAAATAAAGGTCTTTCTGAGGAGGTGGTATTTTAGCACTAACCTGCATAAAATGAGAGCAACTCATGTACAATAAGGGGAAGAAAATTCCAGGTAATGCAAACAGCAATAGCTGAAGCCCTAAGGTCTGAGTTTGCTTTAACCGAGTGAAGAATGTTAGCCAAGACTCAGATGACGTGGGGTCTCCTGGTTGGGGCTAAGGGATTAAGTTTGACTCTGAATGTGAAAGGAGTCGTGGGAGTGGCATGAGCTGATTTACATGCTAACTACTTTACTTAACATCCTCAATTTAGCTAATAAGGCTACAGCTCCAGTTTGTTGAGTTGTTACGTCAGAGCAGACATTGCTTGTTTACATATTAGTTTACTTAATTGCTATAACAACCCAATTATTTAGACAGCATTATGTCCACCTTGCTGATGGGGAAATGAAAGCGCAAGCAGTTTAATTAATGAGTTTTCTCTGCTAATAACTGATGGATCTGGGCTTCAAGTCCATGTCTGTTTGGCATGGTGCTGCTTTTCCTTCTCTGTAAGGAATCTTCCAGAGACTGAGCACTCAAATCCAGGGAAACATTCTCGGTGAGTCAAGAATGAATAGTATGTTGAACTGTGTATTGATAGCAGAAGATGGAAGGATATAGGTTTCTAACCCTTTACTCTTTGTTACCACTTTGAACTGTCCATTTCAAGAATGTTACTTGGGGGGAAATATGCTTCCATCTTATTTTGAGGGTCTCTATAGCAGCTGCTGAATCTAGATTCTAATAAATGCCTTGAGAATAAAATTTCCATTAGTATAACTCTTCACTGCTGTCAGTGATTATCATACATTGCCCCTTACATCATAGGCATATGTATTTTAAAATTTCTCAAATATAATTTAAAATGTTTATTTCCAATTTTGTCCAAGTTGCACGTGCATGGAAACACTATAAGGTTTGTAACGAAAGAGCTCTCTGCAGCCTTCACCTTCTCACTATCCTACATAGACTTCCTTCCCCATTTCCCAAAGGCAAATTTAATTCTTTCAGAATTAGTTTTTCTATGACTTGTATCACCATGTTTCTAAATAGTATTTACATTGCCTTTTCTCTAGTATTTTCAATAGGCCACTCATGGTCTTGATTCTGTCCTTGTCTACTCAGAGAGCATTCCACAGGGCAGTCACACGAGACCCTGTGGCCCCTCAGGAAGCCTTCCCAAGGCTTCCGGCTCATTCAGTGTAACAGCTGAGGCCCTCGTGATGGACACAAAGGTCACAGGTGGGGCACTGAGTGCTCCACCTCACCCCTACAATTTCATTTCCATCCCAGCCAAGTTTTAGCTACGTTGGTCTCCATGCAATTTCTCAAAAATGCCAACTATGTTTCTCCCTCAAGACCTTTCTACTAACTTCTTTTCCTGGAAGATTCCTCTTTCAGACTCGCATGGTTTAAACTTCCCATTCTCCAAGTCTCAGTGCAAAATGCACTCTTTATACAAGATATACCTCCTTCTTCACAGCACACCGGGCCCTCCTCAGCGTGCTCTGTCTAGGGCCTACTTTGGATTTGATATTTGTTATTGTGTGTATCCAAACATCCTGGCAAGCTCCATGAGGGTATTAACAGTGTCTGCTTCACTTTCTCTGTTCTACTCCCAGTGCCTGAAACAATACTTGGCACATAAAAAATGCTAATTATATATTTGTTGAAGGAATGAATGAATTGCTCAAATTTGAGCCACACACTAAACTACCATTCATTTAATTTTTTATACAGCAGTATGTTTGCCTTGGTGTTAATACTGCTTTTGTTTGTCAGATTATCTGTGTTTTCTGTGGACTTAATCAATTTTGGCTAAACTATGCTGATGTAATTTTTTTAAAAACCTTTAAATCCCCAGAAGCTTATAACAACAAAAGCTTTTTTTTTTTTTTTTGCTGTCTTCTTTTCCACGTCAGGATGGCAGCTGGTCTCCTCCGGGTCCCCTTTGTCTAGGACAGAGGATGAAGGAGTGATCTGTAGCTGGGACCTGCTGGCCTTCTTACAGAGAATGAAGAAGGACTGGGAAAATTCTTTGATGGCTCTTGAGGAAGTGGTTGTGCTACTTTGCTCTCACATCATTGGACAAAGCAGACCACTTGCCCTTCCTACCATCAGTGATTCAGAAAATACACATCCCTCACAGAAAAGAGTTTAGGGAGACACAGATCTTTGAACAAATAATGCTGTTCACCCCTGTACCATTTCTTTCCCAAACTCTTTCAGAATGATACTGCCCCTTTCTACAAGGTCAATCACATCAGATAATGTCACTTTGGAGCCATCCCTCATGGAGCATCTTTCCTCTTATGCTGGGCTCTCCAGCACTGTTGCTCTTAACTTATTCTAATACTTCACTAGCATCCTGGGAACTTTCTTTCTCTTCTTCCTGCCCTTGATCCTCTTTTATTCTTTCTCCTTCTCAGTGTCCTCTCTCTGTTTGATGGAGCACATCTCCCAGTTGCTGCCTGAGGGAAGAAAAATTATCTTCAGTAGCAAATAACTGGGAACTTTGATTTAGTTAATGTCTCTATCTTCACACTTGGTAATCATGCCTTTAGGTTATAGGTCCTTCTACCTGTGGATACTGCCTAAGACTCATAAATCCTATGTTGGAAATGATCTTCCCTGAGTGTTTTGAAGGTCCTGATCCATTTCTTTCTAGTATCCTGAGGTCTTCTCAGACTAATGTTTTGAATTCATTCTTGTCATCCTGCTCCCACAAACTTTTAGTATTTTTCTTTCTTTAGTATTTCTTTTAGTATTTTTCTTGCATGCATTTGGAAATATAAGACATTCAGCACTCTCTAGATATGTATAGATATTTCAAGAGGAAAGAGCTGTCATGTAGGGAGTTGTAAGTTTGTGTCATTTTAGAAAGCTGGAGACTGAAGGTGAGTGAGTACAGCTTCCTAGGAAGGCACCAGCTGGCGACCTCAGCTCTCTGTAGCTCCGCGGTGGAGGGTTCTCCCCGGGAATCTGAAGTGTAGCAGACTTCACATTTGCTGGTGATGCCCACACAACTTTCTATACTTGCTGCCCACAAATAACGATTTCTCCTTCTCTTCTGTCTCTGGAGCTTTTGGGAGTACTTCTCATTGGTACAATTTTAACTGAGGTTCTGAGGTAAGGAAGCATGGGAAATACAGTTTCCAAGTTTTATACCCATAGGACAGAAATAAACTTGGAAAGGTGGGGATAATCTTGTGGGCACAGTGACTGTGATAAAGGTCTTTACTGATTCTGCTTAAACTTGATAGGTTCTCTAATCTAGAAACTCATACCATAGAAAATTTTATTGAATTCGTTATTTGTTAACTTCCTTGCTTATTCTTTTTATTTATTTTAAGAAATCCTATCAATAATATGTTGGGATTACTGAAGTCCTTTTTTTTTTTTTTTTAAAGCATATTATCCTTGTTCACATCTATTTTCCTTTTCATTTTGGTCCATTTCCTGAGAGATTTCTGCTGTATCTCTTGAATTTTCCACGCTATTGAATTTTCAAATTTCTGGTAATGTATGAAAATATACTTAATATCTATATTATATAACATGCATTTATAATATGTAAATAGCTACTTATGTATGGAATTTATGTTTGAAAAGTAAATATAAATATAATAAATACATTATAAATTATGTGCAATATTATGTACGTTTAATTTTCAAGGGCAATTTTGTGTTCACAGACTATAACTTTCTTTTAAATAGCATTTACTTTTTTCGTGGACACAATATTCTTCTTTTTATTAGTACATGTTTGTAGTACATACTGTTTATATTTTTTGTGTGGAGTTGATACACGTGCGTAACACATCTTAATTCTTTTTCACCTCCTTTCCCTTCCCTCCTTTTCCTTGATCCCTTCATTTCTTTTTTTTTTTTTTTTTGTGGTGCCGGGGATTGAACTCAGGCCCTTGTGCTTGCAAGGCAAGCACTCTAATCACTGAGCTAAATCCCCAGCCCCTAGATCCCTTCATTTCTTGATCCCCTTCGCCTTTGAGAAAGATCTATCTCCCTGCTTCCTATTATCTATCTTTTATTTTGCTCTTCCTTTATAATTTGGGTTTCTCCTATAACAGAAACTATCCAATATTTGAACTTGTGTGTCTGATTTATTTTACTCAACATTATGGTCTTAATGTGTATCTGTTTTCCTACAAATGACTCAAGTTTATCTTTCTTTATGTCAGAGCAGTCTTAAGCATATTTAATTATATTTACTACAGATTTGTTAAGATTTGGCTTCTCTTCCATGATTTATTTTCTTTTATAACCCTATTCATAATATTTCTACATTTCTGCTATTTAAGTACATTGTATTAGTTACTTTTCTAGAGTTAATGGTTTGCAAAAGACAGGTTTAATACAGGACATTTACACATTACAATATTTCCACACACAAGCCAAATTCAGGAAGAGTGTCGAATGTCTATCTATGCACTGGAGACTTGAAAGATCCATCAAGGCCCAGGAGCCCATAGCACTGTCCCACACACATCTGTGCCTGCACTAAAAGGCTGAAGATATCTATACTGGAGCCAGGATACGATGCTCACAACAGAGATGAAGACCAGAGCTCACCTGATGCAAACAGCAGCCATCCCCAAAGACAGCAAGGCTACAAGGAAAACCACCGAGTTCCCTTCAGGAGAACCAGCCACAACAGAGCTTCTCCTGTAAAACATTTGGTGCCTATCTTCTCCCCCCGGCCTGTTCTCCTTTATGTTGTGTCAGCAGCAATTCTCAGGTAGATCTTCTATGCCCAGAGCCACACCAACTCAGTTCAGCTGGGCGTTCCTGCTCACGTTGCCCACATCAGTCCACTATGTACATGGCAGGTGATAGGATGTTGAGGGGTCTTTGTTGTTGGATACAGCCTCGTGACAACCAGGCCTATAGCAGCCCTCAGAAAGAACAGGTATCAGCCTCAGGCCAAAGAATTTAATGACTCATTCCAGACTCTCTGTTGTTGTTGAGTTTTTTTTTTCCCCTCCACCTCTGAAATGGTGACCGTCTGGACAGAGATGGTGATTGATCTATTGATTTCAACTACTGAATAACTATGATGTGCAGAGCTTGGCAGGGACCCCACAGTGATTACAAGATAATCATTTTACACCACTGCAAACTTGAGGTTGTTTTGTAGCGTGAATTTCGGCCCTCAGTTGGTTTATTTTAGTCTTGTCTTTTAGATGGCAGAAATCCTTCAAGGAGCTGGTGCTCCTGGACCACCCTTTCATGTTTGTGAGGCTCCGAAGAGGCCTTATCTACCCAGCGGACATGGGCAATCTTCTCCCGAGGATGGCCTTGTGTGACTGTGGCTGCATGCTTCCCTTTAACCTTGGATTGGACAGTATGTCCAGAGAGATTCTCCAACATTCTGCTTGGTGAGGAGGAAATTTAAAGCCTAGACCTGGATTCTAGCTTCCTGACCACCAAAAAAAAGGGAAGGAATTTAGACTTCTTGTTTTGGTGAACTCAGTATATTTCTCCCTGACTTCCTCGTGTGCAGCCTGGCTTCTTACCCTTCCCTTTGCCCTGCTTATATCTCCAAGACTTGAGTTTCTCTAGTTACATTTCTCTAGAGAGTCGACCTTCTCTCTCCTAGGTTTGGTTAGGAATTTGTTGTCTGGTTGCCCTGAGAAAAGAGAGGATGTTGGGTTCTAACTTTTTGATAAGAGAAATTTTTTGATGGGTTTTCTCATTTTGGGTTTCACGCTCATCCCCAAGTCTTCCAAAATTACTGGATATCTCAAAATCCAGGTATCCTCTTGTTATGGTTTGTGTCTGGATGTCCCCCCAAAGCCTCATGCGGTAAGAGGTGCCTGGATGTAGAGTGTGTGATTACTAAATTAATCCACTGATCAGTTTGGCATGGTTCTGCTGAGATCAAGGATGTGATGCCAGGATTAAGGGTATTAGGATTAAGGGTGGAAGTGCTGCCCACCCTAAAACCAAGTAGCCTGGATAAAATATAAGATACAGGAAGAAGCTGGTTAATGCCCCACTTGCTTGCATTCCTTCCTTAGCTGGCTGCCTTCTGCCTGTCTGCCATGCCACCCTGCCTCAGACCCAGCTGACTGTGGACTGAAACCTCTACAAACTGTGAGCCAAATAAACTTTTCTTCTCCTAACTTTGGGTGTCGGGTATTTTGTCTCAGCAAGGAGAGAAAAGTAACTAAGACGCCTCTTGTGCAGAATATTTCAGCAGATTTTACATTTCTTTGCTGTTATTTCTTCTTTTTCTCTTTGTTTTTATGATCATACATCATTTTTATTCCTGTTTTGCTATTTTTGTTTTCTCTGAGGAATAAATGGAGGTAAATGCTTGCAATCTTAATTTTTTAACCAGATACCCCTAAGGAATACATACAAAGTATGATAAAAATATGGTGAATGTTTAAGTTTTAAAAGTTGACTACAGTAAAAGACACATTGTCATTAGTGTCCCTCAAAACAGTCCCCCCTCACTTGGGACACATTTGTCCCACTTATCGTACACTGTCACTCTCTGAGCAGCTCTGGAAGTCTTCTTTCATGAGTGTTTTTTGTTGTGTTGTTGTGACTGCCTCAGTGTCCTGAGTCAGTTCAAAACATTTACCCTTCGTGATCATTTGGACTATGGGGAAGAGCCAGAAGTTACTTAGTGCCAGATCCAGTGAACAAAGTGAGTAAGGACACACCACAAGTTTTTTATTTGACAGAAATTGCTATGAACATTTTGATTTGATTCAGGACATCGAAGCAGCCAAGAAAAGATTGAGGGCAATTAATGGCAATGTGTCTTTTACT
>PVJO010016089.1:0-43068 GCA_004026905.1 Hystrix cristata | reverse complement strand
TGTTTTCAATCTCTTCCAGAGAGAAAACTTCCTTCCCAATCTTCTAAGCATCAGACTTCAAAGGAAAATTGTATAATTCGTATATTCACAACATCATGGCTGAAATTATCTAATTACAAAGCTTATACAATTTACATTGTAAGATGGAGAAAGAGCACATTTAGTTTGGAAACAGATGAAATAGTGTGTGTGTGTGTGTCTGTATGTGTGCGTTCTGTTAATTTTTTTTTAATCTCATATACTTGATGTGGCCTTCTTAAATTTTCAATTTAAATTCTGAACGTAACTTTCCAGGTTGAAATACGCACAGAAAACACACCGCCTTTGAACAACGCCTCCCCAGGGTTCGGAGCCGTGATAATTATTGTTTTATTTGAGGTGAGGGGAATGGAATGACAAAAGAAAGAAAAAGAGAACTCTGCTAACTCGTGGAAGCAAGATAACACATCTTTGATTTGTGAATATGGAACTGGAACTCGAGATCATCTTGCGACTGGCTTCCACTGCAGAGGCGAGTTTTAGAAGCACGCGCGAGGGTAGTAAGGCTCCGTCGTGAAGAAATTACCAGAGATGAGAACGTGGAAGCCTGACAGGTTTTCATAGCAACCTAAGTTTGATCTTTCTCGAAGTCTGAGTTCTGGTGACAAAGCAGTGAATGTGAGGTCTGCGGGTCCACGGAGTAAATCATCAGGCTGTGTGTCCCCTAGACAGGCTGAGAGAGTGTCTCCACTTTT
Organism: Hystrix cristata; assembly: GCA_004026905.1. Taxonomy (NCBI): domain Eukaryota; kingdom Metazoa; phylum Chordata; class Mammalia; order Rodentia; family Hystricidae; genus Hystrix; species Hystrix cristata. The sequence continues at coordinate 42,334 of PVJO010016089.1, read as the reverse complement.
TAAATCAGCCTTCGTGGCGCTAGATTGCAGTGACAGGTCCTGGAGAAAATCTCGGACACGCCTCACAACTAGATTAAGGAACGAAGACAAACCGAAAGTAAACAGAGTCTGGTCCGCGTCTCACCGCGACCCCGGGTCCCCACCTGCCACGGGGAGCCCGACGCAGGTTTTAAACGCCGCCCTCCCGAAGGGGACCGGGACCGAGCCCTGGCGACAGCTCGGGCTTTGCAAGGCAGAGAGTTTCGGGGCTTCCTCCCAGACTTCGCGGAGACGTGCTTCCACGTGGGAAACTGTGTCCACCAGCCTCTAAATTCGGAACGCGCCAAATCCATTCCCCGCCCCTGGCCCGCCGGATTTGGCGCCAGGGCGCGCAGCGGGGACCCTCGGTCCCCACGGGGCGCCCTATAGTGGACGCGGCTGCCCCCTGCTCCCGCCCGGCCCGCAGCTTGGCCTCCGGGCCGCCCGCCAGGCCCACGGAGAGGGCGACCGCGGAGCAGGCGCCGGCTGCCCCCGGGTCCCCGCTGCGCCGCCCGGGAGCGACGCCCACCTGTTTGCACAGATAGCGTCAATTCCGGGCAAAGACGCCTGTCCCCGCATAGTGACCAGGCTCCACCCGAGGCGTGGGAGAGCCACCTAGGCACACATCCTCCCGTAGATTACGCGGCCGGAGGTTCAGCAGCCGAGAGCCGGGAGTTGCATGGTGCCCCGGGGACGTGGCGCACTCGCTGGGCGGTGCGCGCCGCGCGTACAGCTGCAATCGTCGCCGCGCCGGGCGGCAGCCCGAACAAAAACACCTCGACTGCTCCGCCCAGCAGCCCCAGGGGCCTTTGGGTGCAGGTCTGGGTCACTGGCGCCTTCAGGGGGAGAGTGTCGGAGGTGGCGCTGCGACCTGGTGCGCATCTGGTCGGCAAACTTATCTGGGGAGCTTGGAAATAGGATGGAGCAGAGCGCGGAAATGTCTCTTCCCCACCATTCAGCAGAAGAGGTCGGAGGCAAGAGAATTGGCTACGTTCGGAGTTTCGCATGTGGAGTACAGGTGCCAAGCGCGTGGGCCTGCGCCTGAGAAGCCAGTCGTGCTGTAGGAGTGAAAGGGGGCAGAGAAGAGGGGGAAGACGGGAGACTGCTGAAGAGAAGAGAGCTCAGAGGCTCAGGAAAAGTTACATCGGCCCCAAATACCCTTTATTATGACCCAGAGGCCGCCTCTATTTCTTAGATATGGCACTTACGACGTATTTCTAAGCCTTTATCCCCCAAAACCCGTCTAGGTCACCTAGAGACGGCAGGGAACACTGATTTGTTTAGCTTTCTTGGCTCTTACCAGTGATGTCGAACTTGTTCCTAAGTCTATTAATTTGAATGCGCAGTTTGAGAGATTTGCACTTTGCCAAACCTAGGAGGAAACCTAAAGCTGGGGTCTCCAGGTTTACACAAGGCCGAGGAGGAAGTATAACCGCGGGTTTAAACAGTCAACCCCAAAACGACCTCGGACAGAAGCACACACTTCCCCACGCGGTTCCCGAGTTCAAGTGCACCAACAGCTCCGGAAGGGCAGGTTGAAATCCTGGCTGCCGGCCCCACCCAGAATCTTCAGGCCGGGTGAAATGAAGTACTAGAGAATGTGTATATCGCGCCAGATCCCAGGCCGCGCTAATCTTCCAGGCTCCTGGACCAAAGTTGGACCGCTGTACTAAACTGCTGGCTCTCAACTCTTTCTGCATGTGGGCATATCTAGGAGACTCTCAGAAAAATGTACGCTTGGCTTCTACCCCCTAGAAATGCTGGTTTGATTGTTTAGGAAGTGTGCTTGGGTGTCGAGATGTTAAAACTCTCCAGGTGATTCTAATATACAGGAAAATTTGAAAACAACCACGTTAGGTCATCCATCGCCCCAAGATTTTTGTTTTTATGAAGAAGGGACAGGGATTTTTCTCCCACTGTGTTCTTGGACATCTTTATTTATTTAGTTGTGTGTGTGTGTGTGTGTGTGTGTGTGTGTGTGTATGTGTGTTTTGAGGCAGGTTCTCACTTTGTAGTACAGGTTGGCTTTGAAGTCACTGTGTAGTCCAGACTGGCCTCAAACTCGTGATGATCTTCCTGCTTCAGCCTTCCCAACTGCTGGGATTACAGGCATGCACCTGCACCACCTTGCCTTGGCTATCTTTAGAAATTACAATCCCTCACCTTACAGATATTTTGCATGGTAACATAAGCATAATGTGGACTGCTTTCATGATTTATACAAGAATTATAATTATCAAGGATGAGCCAGGCATGGTGATGCATGCCTGTAGTCCCAGCACTCTGGGAGGCCTGAGGGAGGAGGATCACAAATTTGAGACTACCCTGAGTAATTTAGCAAAACACTGTCAAAATTTAAAAATATAGAAATGGGGGGGTGTGGGAATGTAGCTCAGTGCAAGGGCCCTGGGTTTAACCCCTAGTACCAATAAATAAATAAATAAATAAATAAATAGTGAAACAATCCTCTCAGGCTTCATAAATGAAAATTATATTATTTATTGCAGTTCTACATTGAACCTGAGGTCTCTTGCACGCCAGGCAAGTGCTCTACCACTGCACTTATACATCCCTAAACCTTTTCCATTATCTAAAATTCTGAGACAAAGTCTTGGTAAATTGCTCCACCTGACCTCGAATTTGCAATGTTTCTGCCTCAGCCCCTGGATTAGGTGGAATTATACCACACTCAGCTCAAATGATAGTTTCACACTGAAACTTCTGCCTGCATGACCGGGGTAAATCAGTGGCCCTTTCAGCCATCTGGGCTCAGGACATCTGGCTAGGAGCCCAGGTGATCTCGGAAGGCTAGAGATTGCTCAGCATCAGACCAGAGGGGGACTGAGAGTCCCAAATCCACACTGGCTCACATACACTTGAGGTCAAACTCTCCAAACGCTGAGGAGTGGGCTACACGAGAAGGGTTGCTGGTGTCTAGCATGGCCAAGGGTGGGTATGGAGCTGGGGGGCTATGGGGTGTTCTGACTCTCTCAATCCAGTGAAAATGCAATACTGCACATATGAAGTGGTGATTTAGTGATACCAAGAATAGCAGAGCAGTCGCTTCACAGTGGATGTCTGAAGGGAGAGGAGCCTTCTCTAGACCCCAAGGCCCTCCATGAGGTGTGAGTTTGGTACTTCAGGCCTTCTCACTTCACCTTAGACCACCAGGACACTGAAGAAACCACTCCAGGCCCCTGAAGCAGACCGAATCACTGATGATTTCCTAAGGACTTCCACATTTCCAAACCATTTCCCTACAGCTCAGTGGGTGCTACCTGGGGTTGCCCAAACCTGCACCCCTACCAGACAAGGACATGGGGAGGAGGTTGAGGGCAGTGGAGGAAGCAAAACATTCCACCAGGGGCCAGGAATTCCCTGCATGTCCCTGTGACCAAAGACCCCAAAGGGGACCTCACGGTCTCCAAGCATTCAAGTGTGTGCATGTATGTGCATGTGTATGCATGTGTGTACCTGTGTGTGTACATTCGCACACGCGCATGCATGCCTGTATGTGTATGTATTTTCCATTTTTTGCTGATCTACTTCATCTTTGCTGATGAGCCTTTGGATCATCTTTGAAGACTCTAAGAAAGTAAACCTCGGAGTGAGGGGGCTGAAGGTGCACATATTACCAAGAGCCAAGAGAGCAATTTCACACTGTGCCGGGGCTCCCCTGTCACACTCTCGCTCCAGAGCCCGCGCTACCGGGCAGCTTTCTCCACCTGTTGCGATCGGAGGAGGCCAGGAGATTAACTCCACATGATGGTTGGAAGAGTCTCGCTTTTCTCTCTCCTCTCCCCCTTCTCCCTCCTGTCCCTAGTCCCCACACTCTTGTGCGCTTCACTTCCAGGGTTTCCCTCGGGGCAGATTACTTTATGACAGGGTGTGATAAGTGGTGATTTTGTTTCTCTTTTGATGGCAGGATTGCTTTGTAAACAGAAGCGCAAACTCGTTCGGATAGTGGTTCCGCACCAGTGCGCGGCGGCCGCCCTGGCGCAGCGTGTGGCCGAGACAAGCTGAGGCACCTGTGGCCTGGGGCTGAGAAGGCCCGGACAGAAGCTGCGCGAGAAAGGGGCACCCCGAGTGGCGACGCGCTCCCGCAGCCTCCAGGGCACGCTCGGCCTCTGGGCCTCCCTCCCTGCTGCGCTTCTCGGGTCTTCTTTCCCTGCGGGCTGCGGGTTGGAACCGCGCCCCGGCAGCGCCAGGGCGGAACCTCTCGGATGCAAAGTCAGGTCGCCGATCTTCCTTGGCAGGAAACCTTTTCCCTGCGCACCTTGCTAAGAGCTTCGGCTTCTTCCCGTGGTTACTAATAATCCCATTCCTTTCGCTTTACTCCTACTGAAGAGTCGAGAAGGTTTTGGGCCCTGGAGGAATCGCTCCCAGTGAAGGCCTTGGGTCCCAGAGAGACACTCACTCCCCATCACCTTTTCCTCTGGGGAACCCAGGTTTCTCCTCTCCTGGCTCCAACCCCAGGGCCAGTTTATTACTCAGAGGGGCCCAAGAAAGAACTAATATATAGTTGAGGTCACTCTGGCCCTTGGGAAGACCAGCCACGAGGATAGTCACTCCACCTCTCAGGAACCCCAAAGGGGAAAGCAAACCGAGGCCACCGCCTGAGTGAACTTCCCAGTTAAACCGAGGCTCCGTCTGGAATCTCCAGTCCCCTGTGCCTTACAACGCTCTGAATAAAGGTGTGAGGGAGAGTCCTAGAGGTTTCAGGGTGGAGTGAAAATAAGGTTCACTAGAAGATCAGCTTCCCGCTGCAGTTTTAGGGCTGACGGCGACAGAAAGAGGGTTCCGGGACAGGAGTGGATTCCGCCGGCGTGTCTGACAGACCTTGGAGAGCTGGGGCGCGGCTGCTTGCGCGGGAGGCTGGGAGCTCCCCCGGTATCTGTCACCAGGTCACCCTGCCCCTTCCCGCAGCTTCGCGCTCCCTCCCTGAAGGGCGCACAGAAAAGTTTGCGGTGGGGTGCGGAATCCCAGGTCTGCCAACGGCGGAATCCGCTCGATAGTGGCAAGGATCAGAGTGGTGCAGAGTCGCGCTGCTCTCCCTCCTCTACCCCTCCGTAAAAGCCACAGATCTCTCACGGAAGGTGGCCCAGGGGCGCTTGGGCCCCGAGAGGGTCGCCAAAGGCATTAGTGGGCTTGGGCCTGCCCGGATCCTGGTGCTGCGGGCTCCCTAGCAGGGCTGGCTGGAGCCAGGTGCGGCCTGAAGCTGCGCGGTGTCCAGCTCCCCGCCCTCCGCGTCGCGCTCGAGAGGCGCCCGAGTCCGCCGGTGCAGAGCGGGGAGGAGGCCCGATGGGTAAAGGCGAAGCAGATGTCTGGGAAGCAAGCGGGGCACAACCTGGCAGCCCAGACTTTACAGAAGGAGTTCTGGGAGGTGCGACTGCCCAGTGTCCCGCCTGCATTTGTCTGCCCAACGCGATGGGCAGCATCTTGAATTCAGCCAGTCTTGGGCGAGGGGAACCCGAGCAAGGGAGGAGTGGGGTAGACCGGCTCTGAGAAGGCTCAGCAGCCTCCTGGGCTCACGTCTTCGGCCAGGCGTTGTGCTAAGCGATTTGCCCACCTTCTCCTATTGATTATTCACCCATCACCCACTTTACAAAGGAGGAAACTGAAGTTCAGTGGTGGGCCAAGACGACACAGCATGTCAATGTAAATGACAACTACAGACTCCGAATGGTCTCAAAACAGAGCAAATCCCAGCTCAGGCTACACCCTAATTCTCCCTCCTTCCACCTCTCTGTCCCCTCTTGGTGTCGAAGCCGACTCCAGGGCTCTTTCTCCGAGGTCGCTGTCACCCCCCCCTGCTCGGCGACTTGGCATTGTAGCATCCCCGCCTGCAGCTCTGCTTCCGTCTCCCACTTTCCGTGTCCCTCTTTCTCCTCTTCCAAAAATTAACCCATAAGTAAAGATCCCCAGGGTGGAGGTGGCGCCCCTCGTATCCCACCCCAGGCCGGACACCCGCGGGTTTGCCCTTTCGGGCTGGGTCCGGCAGGCCCGTCAGTCGTGTTGGAAGCTGACCTCCTGGGCCTCTCGAGAAGAGGAGCTTTCTACAGCCGAACCACCGCTCACTCCGAAAATCACAGCGCCCCCCGCGGGAAGCCCAGACAGCTGCAGGCGCTGCCTCCGTGCTCATCCAGGACGCGGAAAAGTTAGGTTTCACCACTCGTGTTTCTGCCGTCTGCAAAAAGTTGGGGAAGGTGCAGTGCAGGCGTTTATGAGTTAAAACGCCATTTAATTATTTTAAATGCTCGCCAAAACAAAGGAACAAAACACACCTACAAACAAACCTCAAACTTGTTGAGCAAGGTTCTAAGGTCCCAAAACGTTTCCAAGCCCGCCGCGGTGGTGCACACCTGCAACCCCAGGGACTTGGGAGGCTGAGACAGAGGTTTCGCAAGTTCGAGTTCTGCCTGAGCAATTTAGCGAGACCCCAGTTTCAAAATAAAACATAAAAAGCGCTGAGGATGTAGCTCAGGGGTAGAGCGCCTCGGGTTTCATCCCCCGGACGGCAGGGGAAAGAAAAATTTGCAGTCCACTACAGAGTGGGCGCTGAGTTCAAAACATACCAAGTTAGAGATGATTACAACCCTGAGGCGACGTGGGGGCTCCACGGAAGGACAACCCCACAGCACCCACGCCCACGCCCAGAGGGTGCACGGAGGCCTGGGCAGGTTCCGGGTGGAAGCCCAAGCGTAGGGTTGGAAAGAGGCGATTCCGCTGTCAAGACGCGTCTTGGCTGCGCGGCGCAGAGCTGACCTCTTACACACATCTGCCTGACAGGTCAGGGAAGATGATTTGAAACTGGTTCTTTGTTCCTCTCCAAGTCGTGGAGGTGGGAGTCAGGGAAGAGGACCGGGCCTGTCGCAGCTGCCCCAGGCCGGAGCTCAGGACAACATGATCTCCTGCGGCCGGGTCGGGGGTGGCACTGGGGGAGCACAGCCTGGGGCGAATCTCCTCACCTTCCTCGCCTCCCTCCCGGCCAGGTGTGGCTGGGACCCAGCGGAGCGCCTCTGGAGCTCCAGTCCTGTGGCTTCTTTGAAAGCTCCCCCTAATTAGAAGCAGCGGTGAAATCACCCGAGTGATCTTATCTGTCCTGGGAAAGCAAACCCCAACCCCAAACCTCAGGTGTCCAGCGCAAAGCCACCGACGCCCTCAGTCGCCCTTTAAAAAGTTTTTAATGGAAAAGATAAAAAGTTCAGGAGCCATACGGGCGTGGGGGAGGGGCGGGCTGTGAAAGTGGGAAGAGAGGTGAGGCTGGTGTAGACGAGTGTGTAAATGTGTGTGTGTGTGTGTGTGTGCGCGCGCGCGCCCGCGTGTAGGGTTTCTCTCCCCTCTGCCTGCGGGGGAGGAGACTAAATCTAGAGCACCGAAATGAAACAGTCACGAATGTCTTCACCTCTTGAGCAACTCTGGGTCTGGAATCCTGCGCAGAAGTCGCCCGGGGGTGGCAGCCTCCGGTCCGACCCGTTAAGGCCCGCAGCGCCCTGGTCGCGGTGGGCGGGCGGGGCCTGGTCCCACCACGTGAGGCCAGGTGCACCGGGTCTGTCCCTGCTCTGGGCCTGCCCATCCCCCACCCTTCACCGGGGTGCAGACCCCAGATCCCGAAGTTCCGAGGCCGGGGAGGTCGCGGGATGCGCGCGTGGATGCCCCCAGACTCGAGTGTGAAACCGCCCCCCCAGTCGCGTCCGCCCAGCAAGCCCAGCAGTCTCTCCGCTTCTACTCCGGGACCAGGGACTGACCGGGAAAGCGGGTTGGGGCTGTTGGGAAAAGCTGGAGCTGATGGCAAGATTGCCGCGGCTATAAATCCATCACTTCCCAGGTCAGCCGGCGAGGTGCTGGGACTGGGGCTGGCGGAGTGAATTCCTGGGCCAGCGCGCATGCGTCGGCAGGTAGCAACCCAGCTCTTTAGGACCAGGTGAGATGTTGGTGAGCAGGTAAAAAAGGAGGATTTGCCAAAGCGATTCCAGGGAGCGGGCCCGGCCGAGCCCTCCAGCCCATGCCCGGCGGGGACCCGTCGCCAGGAGCGCCGAGCCGCGATGTCCATACTTGCCAAAATGGGAGACTGGCAGGTACGGGGGTTCGCCCGGCCGGGGCAGAGGGGCGGGCGTGGACTCGGGAGGGGGCCGGGAGGGGGAGGCGGAGAGGACGCGCCGTGGCCCAGGGCCGGGAGCCTAGGTGCGGCCCGCCTGGCAGCGCCCAGGGCGCTCCCGCGAGAGAGGACCGGAAAGACGAGGCAGGCGGCCGGGCGCTCGGGGCAGGAGCGCGCCGCCCGCGGGGCCGGGGCCTGCGCGCGCTCCACAGGTGGCCCCGGGGGTCACTTGCGGTTTGCACTACAGCTATTTCCCCGGGCCTCTCACCCCACCCCCACTCCGGAGAGAAACTTGGGTGGATGACTCATGCGAGTTGGGGGAGATCACGGGGCTGGGGTGCGGTGCGCCGCGGTGGAGGCTGCCAGCTCGCGGCGCCTCTGGCCTCGCCCCGGACCCCAGGCTGCGCCTTGGGGTGGGCTTCGGGTGCACCTGTCTCTCCAGGCGTCCCCGGGATTGGGGGACCAAAGGTGTGGGCAGACTGGAAAGGGGCTCCGGACAGTGGGGTCGCGGCGAGGATCACGTTCCTTTGAGAGATACTTAAAAGAGTTTGCCCAAAGTTTAGCCTCTGCCGGTCTGCTTCTTGGAGAGGATGTTGGCCGCTTGGGCTACGGATTGTGGGCGATGGCACAGAGGGTCGCGAATTTGCGGGACCAGCACCTACCAAACTTGGCCCTGCAAGGCCTCGGGCATCTCAAGGCCCCACCACAAGATCCCGAGCCCCGGACCCCGACCCCAACCACCGCAGCAATTCTCCGGCGCGGCGCGCTGCTTTTGACTTCCAGACATTTTCCCTACGGGAAACAAGGGCGGCTCTGCCCAGGTTGGTGAGTGAGGTAGCCGCCGATTTCGTAACTGGAACCGCGGGGCCTTGTTTTCGCCCCAGCCATCTAAGGCCTGGTGAGAGCCAGATTCTGCGTGCCACAAGCTTGCAGGACCCACCACACGTGATATTCCCAGGGGAAAAAATGGGGCTCTGTTCCTCTTTACAACAAGTTTTATTTTTTTCTTGTTTCAATTTTAGGCCGTTAAAAGTAAAGTTCAGAGACGTTTCATCTTGACTACATTCCCTAGAGTTGGAGAAAAGAAAGCGTTTTGCAATTTTATTTTTTCTTTTTATTACTTTTACTAAAAGTGAGCACTTTTGCATCCCTCTCCCAGTTAAACCTCATGAAATGCAACTTATCCCCAAATTTAGACTCACCTTATCAGTTAAGGATATAAATCCCACACCAGAACAAATCCGAGGAATCAACCACATTTCTTCCCCACCCTTGTGGGTGTAAGGCCCTATCTAACTCTCCTCTCTGGGAGCTGAATATTAGGGTACTCTTTATCAGTGGTCTTTGGGGTTTTCACCTTAAATTTAGGCAAACCTTGCAGCAAAATTTGAGGCCCTTTTCCACCCACTGTCAAGGTTTGGTTGGGAGTTGGGCTTGATTTGGAAGCAACTGAGATTGTTTTGGAAAGGGGGACAGAGGGAGAGGTCTTAGCAGGAGGTCTGAATCTTGGGTGGGATGAGCAGCTTTGGGGCCCAAACAGACCAGAACCACCAGGCTTGGCCTGTGGGATTCTGGGGTCTCAGTAGTCAGTGACCAGCAGAGAACATAGGTCACTCTGGCCCAAGGTCTCTTTGTTTCCTCTTTGTGTCTCTATCTCATATAGATCATGGCTCTTCCTCCCTCCTGGGGGTCTTCATACCCCTGGAAGAGGCCTGAATCCCTGAGCCCTAAAACCAGGCCTAGAGCTGCTGTTCTAGGGCCTGGGACCCTGGACCAGCTAGAGCATTAACATGCAATAGAGTGATCCACGGTGATAAAGCTCACACAGACATGGCTCTGCTGGCTCCAGGGGCTACTCCAGGGCTCTCTGGGACCTTTCATCAGTGCCCACGCCATGGTGGCAGCCCAGAGCTGGCAGGCCCCAGGCTGCTCCTCAACAGCACCCTCAGCAGGAATACAACAACAGCTTATAGCCTTGGTGGTGTGGGCAGCATGGCCGGGGCTGGGGGCGTGGAGGAGCAGATGGAAAGGGTGAAAGGCTCTTAAACACCTTCCCTGGCCCATGAACAGAAGGAAAAGAAAGCGAAACCTACAGTTCCCTGCAGCGTACAGTGGCGACACTGTGGGGTGTATAGACCCGTGTTCATGGGCCCAGGATTTGGCCTACAGGCTACAGTACACTCAGTGCTGGCTGCTCCTGGGAAGGTGTCAGTATTCTAGCTCCTGGAGGCCCAGCTCCTGACTTCCAGCCAGTGTTCCCTACAGCAGGCCTTGGGGCAGCTCACAGGGTCCAGTCCTAGAAGTTGATCGTTTTCCGGCAAAGTGGGGTGCCAAATCCCCAGCTCACTCAGCCAAGTCCTGTGCTCACGTTCCAGTGTAGAAAGCCAGCTCAAGGGAGTACTCAGAGCCACGGAAGGTCATCCCTCTGGCTCCTAATTCAGTTGCCAGCTCCAGCCTTCTCCCTAGCTTTTTGGGAGCCTGTGGCATCACTGAGTTCCTTGGAGGGAGAATTGCCCCCACATTTTAGATTGGAGTGGGGGTAGGGGTGGGGGTCTCTCTTCCTCTTTCCTTCCTTCCACCTGTTAATAAATGCTTGGGTTCAGACCAGCACCCCCCCACACACACACAAGATGCACTATGGAAACTTGGAAGGCCTGGAGGTGTTTGAGAAACAGGCCTAAATGAATCAGAGGTCTCTGAGGCAGACCTACTGTTGTTGAGTCTGCGTCATTCAACAAGGAGAAAGACAGATGAAACTTTTTTTGTAGGAGGAATGGAAAAGCTCAGTTACAGAAATTACTCTGTATTTGGAAGTATCACATTAGGTCTTTCTTCTAAAAAAAAAAAATTCACTGAAACAGAAGAGGAAAAAAGTCCCGGTGGAGCGAGCAGGCCCCTGCGCGGAGTCTGAGAGCCTGCACTGGCCACCGGATAAGGGGGTGGCTCGGGGCTCCGGGGGCCCGGGTTCCTCCCCAGCCGGGCACTGCCGCCGCCAGAGCGCTGGCGTTAGTATCTTCAAATCATAAAGGAGCTCTCCCTTCTTTAACTAAAAAGGAGAATTTTGGGAAAACTGAAGCAGATGAGCACGGAGAAGAGTTGGTTCTCAGTGACTTATTTGGATACATATGTGACACGGTATCGATTCGCAGACGCACACCGGCGGCTGAATTCCAGAAGCCGCTGTGCGTCTCCACAGGACTTCTGTATTCTTGTCCACGTCGCACCTAGGAAGTCTTAGCCCAAACATCAAGTTGAATTGTCAGTTGGCCCCAGCTTCACGGGAACGAGAGGAAAATAATTTAACCCCTGGAGCTGTGGAATAACCTCTTCAGGGTAGACTTTTATTTTACACGCCTCAATTAAGAGATCGCAAACCCCAGCCGAGCGACCGGAGCTGTTTGGCAAAATCTCCAACCTGGGGGAAAGCGCAAAGCCAATAAAACTCCCAGGGCGCTGCGGCCCGAGGGGGTAGCGGCTGCCGGCGGAGGCGATATCTCGCTGGGCAAAATCCTGGAGTGACACTGCGGGTCTTAGTTTGGTGGTTATGTTTAATTGCGAAAGGGATAATGATTTCTAATGAAATCGGACGGGGCCGAAAGGGCATCTCAGATAGTGGCAGCAGCCCGGGTGGGGCTGAGGGGTTCCCAGACTCGGGTGCCCTCGGACCCTGCGTAGTTCGGAGCTTTGCAGAGCGCGTCTCGGGCGAGGAGGAAGCCCAGGGAGAGGGAGGGGGAATGGGACGAAAGTGGGTTGGAATGGGGGGCCCTGGGGCAGGAGGCCGAGGTGGAGCTCCGGGAAGGTTTCTTCGGCCAGCAAGCTGCTGTGCGCTCTAGGAGTAAATTCGCGGCTTGGAGAGGCCTTTATACCTGGGTCGGAGCGGCCGGCGGCGGACTGTGGTACTGGCGAGCAATTGGACTATTGTTGATATGTTAATGAGGCGATTAGGCTGTTGGTAAAGAGCTGGAAAAGGGAAAAGTTTCTACCATTAGAGGGAGATCTCCGAGCGCACACGGGAGCTCTTTCCCTTCTCTCCTCCTCCTCGCCCTTCTCCTCCCGGCCCTCCTCCTCCTCCTCCTCCTCCTCCTCCTCGCCCTCCTCCTGCTCCTGTGCTCACCGCCGGCAGCCGGCACTTTGCGCTAACCCAGAGAGTAGCTCCACTTGGGTGCGAGGCTGAGAGGGGCAAATCCGTTCACGCCGATCCATGAAAATGCTTTGGAAACTGACGGATAATATCAAGTACGAGGACTGCGAGGTAAGCGCGGTGCCGGCTCAGTCCTCTTTGCGGTCACAGCCCCCGAGCTCGACCCTCCCTCTCCTCCTCTCCTTGCAGCCCGCTGCGAAATGAAATGCGGGTGGGACAAACTTTCGCCAGCGCAGCGCCCGCCCCTCCGATTTGCCCGAAGAACGCGGGGGAGAAGCTGGAGAGGGAGGATCTAGAAGCTCCCTTCTCTCGCTTCCCTGCTTTGAAGCCCGTGTCCCACTTTACCCCTTTTCTGGCCACTTTTGGCTGTGCCTAAGAGTGCGGCGAAGAAAGGAGCGTGGTTTTTTTTTTTTTTTTTAAGCAATCGCGGGCAATCGAGCACGCGCCTGTGCACTCTGCAGGTCTCACAGCGAGATTCTGGGGTCCCAAATCACAACTTCCTCTCTGGTATTTAATATTCCTTCTTTCATTCATTCTCTCCCTTTCCCTCCCTCCCTCTCTCCTTGGATTTACTTGGAGAGGGGCCGCGCGCTTCTCTCCGAGCTCGGTACGCCTCCCCGTAGGAGGCTCAGCTCGGGAGCACCCATCCCGGCCGTCAGGCTCACTCCCAACCCTCTCTGTTTCAAGAAGTTCTGAGCAGCTTTCCCGCTGGGCTGCAGGGCGGACACACCCCGCGGTGGTGGCGTCGCGGACGCGCTGCGCTGCGCCTGCCGGCCTCCGGGTCCCGAGCACCCGCCCTCGCACCAGCCGGCGCTGAACTGCGCGACCGTGGGAATCCTGGCGCATCTGCCGACCGCCTCCGGTGCCGCGAGCCCCCTGGGCCCGTGGAGCGCGCCCCTTTGAAAACTCGGGGCCCCCAGAGCTCGACTTCTCAGGACAGCTGGGGAGGCCCAAGAACGAACGATCCGCCCGAGGGAGGCGCTGGGAATCCGCAGCAACCTCCTTCACACCGCCCTCCCCCTCCCATGAGCAAAGGAGTCTAGAGGAGAGGGTGGAGGTAGGAGACCGTCGATTATCCAAATAAATACACAGCAGCCTCGACTTTTGCTTTTTCTTTCTTCTTTTTCTTTTCTTTGCTGGCCTTTGGAGCAGCTGAGAACGTCAGGCAGAGACGCCTGCGCGCCCGCGCAGCGGCGGAAGTCTTGCCTTCCCTTGAAATCAGAAACTGGGTTTATGTGAACGACGTGTCACCCTCTCCCTCCTCCCTTTTCCTTCTCAACACTACGATACATCTTTCTGCTTTCAGGCTCCCCCTTTTTGCTCTCCCCTCGTCCGGTGGACGGGGCACCGGGTGACGTCCCACGGGCACCGGCGCTTCTCGGGGGCTTCCGTCGCGCTGGGGAGGGGCGCGGGGACCGCACTCGGAGAGGTCGCTTTGTTTCCGGGACTAGGGGGCTTTTTGTGGGCAGGGTGGGGTGACTGTGAGCCCCTCGGTGTCTTGCCAGGACAGTCCACTTTGTGCCGGTCTGGGCTTTGGCCTGAGGCTGAAGCATTTCACTCTCGGGAAGGCTGAGAACCAGTTCTAGGTTCGGGGGTGGTTGGCGGCCGGTTCTGAACCTGAGCGCGGCTCCGCGAGGGCCAGGGACCGGGAAGGGACGGGCGGGAGAAGAACTAGTACCCCCAGGGGGGGCTCCGCCTGGGTGTTTGTAAATGTGTGAGGGTGAGTGAGGAAAGAAAGACGAGAAGCGAGAGGACAGGAGACTAGGTAAAGTCAAAGCTGTTCCGACAACTTTGGCGACAGCGCGTGGCCGCTGGAGCGGGGATTTCGGGTTCCCCCCGGCTCGGGCCGCCGGATCCTGCCAGGGCTCTGCAGGGACACGCAGGAGGCGAGGTGCCGCTTGTTCTGACAACCCGGTGGGCAGACTGGCAGCGGCGGCGCGACGGGAGAGCCAGCCTTGTCATCTGGGGGGGCGTCGGGCGGGAGTGGCCCAGCCAGTCGGACGGGTTTGTACCGGGAGTCGAGAGCCCGTGCCAGCAGCGCCCGGGCTGGGCCGCCTCGTGTCTGTGCGCGCCCCGGGCCGCGTCCCGGCTCCCCCTCCCGGAGCCCCGGCCGGGAGAGCCGAGGGAGGAGCGCACGGGTGTCGGAGGGAACCTCGCGAGGACGCCGAGCCGAGGGCCGGTCCCAGACGGGGCGCCGGGCCATGGAGGCGCCCTGCGGCAGCGGGCGGCAGAACCCCGAGTCCCAGGCTGGCCTGAGCCGCAGGGAAGCCCGCGGCCGAAGAGCACCGAGAGGAGCCTCGGGAGCTCAGAGCCCGAGCAGCGCCCGCACGCGGTCCCCCGCGGCTCCTGCCCGCTACGCGCGACCCCCGCCACATCCTGAGGTCTGCCCCAGCCTTTTAGGTCTGATTGTCCTCTCCGGCTTCCTCTCCCCTCCCCCTCCCCCGCCGCCTCCCCCTCCGCGCGCTCGGGCTCGGCCCCCTCCTCCCCTCCCCCTCCCTCCTTCTTTCCCTCCCTTCCTCCTCCCGGGCTCTCCCTCCTTCCCTCCCTACCCGCTCCCCACTCCGAGCTCCTCTCCCTCGCCCACACTTTCTTTCTCACACACGCACGCAGACACATTCTCCCTCTCCGCGCTCTCTCCTCGGCCTCCCTCGCTCCCTCTTTCTCTTTCATTTTTGCACGCCCTGCAACCTTTTAAAATGTTGCCCCTTCCCTGTGATTCGCCAGCCGCCGCGCCGCGGCCCCCCGCGCGCTCGCCCGCTCCCTCTCTCGCCCGCTTTTTGTCTCCCGAGCTCCCCGTCCCCACCTCCGATTTGCTACACTGAGGCTGCCGTCAATGGACTGCATTGAGAGCCGGCTCCGGCGCGAGTTGCCTCTCCGCTTCACGCTCGATTTCCAGGCATTCTTCCCTTATTAAGTATTCGTGTAATATTAATAGTCATGAATATCTGCTATTAGGAGGCTCCAGGAACGCTGCCCGGCGAGCGCGGTTATTAGAAGCTCAAGTGAAGCCGCCGCTAAGAAAAGAGGGGAGACACGGATTAAGGAACACGCGCGCACACGCAGGCACACACACTCTCAGCAGACACTTTTTTCCTTTTTGGGGGTTTTTCTTTTTCTTTTCTTTTTTTTTTTTTTTTAAAGAACTTTGAATCCTAACCGATCGCGGCAGGATAGAGACCGTGGGTTCGACCAGCTGAAGGCGCCGTGGAATCTGTGGTCCACGTCCGGATGGATGCGCGCGGGGCTGCGGCGCCCGCGGGAGCGTCCGCGCGGTGACTCGAGTCCTGCGTGGCGCGGGGCTCTCGGCGCCTTTTGTGTGGGGCGCGCTCGGGCGGCGGGGCAGCCGGGTGCTCCGGGCTTGCTTGTTTTTTTCCACCCTGACTCGTTACCCCAGACTCTTCGCAGATGTTAGTTCACAGTTTTTCAGCTATGGTGAGTCCCACCCCCACCCACCCCCGTTTCCTTAGGAATTCGATTCTGGAATCCTGGGGCCGGGGAAGCTGCCCGAGACCTCGGGTTTCGCGCCCGGGTTTCCTTCCAGACGTCTCTTTCTATCTGCATTCCCCGCTTTCCACCTTTCTCCCGCTCCTTCGCTCCTTTCCATCCCCTGACCGGTGCCTCGCCGCCCGCCCCCGCCCTCGCTGCGCTCCCCGCGCGCTCGGACCTACCCCGCCGCTGCCGCCCGAGGCGTGTTTCTCGCCGCGCTCGCCTCTATTTCCTTGCGTTTCCACTTGTTCCCGAAATGGTCTCAACCTCTGATGCTGAATGTATCTCTAGGAAAAAAAAAAAAAAAAATCCCACCCGGTGTGGCCCCAACCCTCAGTCAGGGTCTGTGACTGAACCGTGCAGGGTTCGCGTACCCGGGAATCCAGATTGCTCGTTTTGCCAGCGAATTGCAATACAGGAACCTAAAGTCAGGCGTTTCTCCTGCCCTTTGGGGCTGAGGTGGAAGGGGCGGGGGCCTCCGCCCCGGGGTGCACCTCTCTCTGTTACACCCGATGAGGCTGAGTCTTTCTATTTTCAACCTTAACTTGACGTCCCCCAGTCATACCCCGTAAATCGACTCTGTCGAGAAAAAGGCTCCTAACTGAGGAAGCGGAAAAGACAGACCCCCGATGCTGCAGTTAAAACCTTCTTTAAGCTGGTAATTTAAACATGTGCTCTCGTTACAGCCCCTGTGCGAAGTATGTTTCTGTTTAAATACTCATGAAATGGTAATAGTCTTTGAAGGTTTATGATTTTCCCCCCTCTGAGTGGAAGAGAGTAAACAACGAAGTGGCAGACAGGTTCAAATCCGGGGGAAAAGAAAAGGCCGCTTCTGCTGTTTAATATTTAGCAGGGATTTTAATTTTGCTTAAGGGAGGTTTCACGCAGCAATTTAATGGGCTGTCTTCCAAGACCCCTTCAGCTCCTCTTTCCCCCTTTGAAAGAAACGTGTGAGGAGAATCTCCTGCATCCCTGTGTGCACTCAGTCTAATTCCTTGGTGTTTTGGGAATGGCCTGTTTGATTTCAGGGGTGTTTTCCGAAAAGAATAACGCAGAGCCGATTCTTGTTCGCCCCGGCGCCCCGGCGCCCTGCAGTGGGGAAAGAGCTGTTTCCTACGCAGGTCGCGAGTGGGTTTGGTGGGGACGGCGGTCATGCGACGCCTGATTTCTTGTCCTTTCCCGTGCTCTCTCCCTCTTCTAGGACCGTCACGACGGCACCAGCAACGGGACGGCACGGTTGCCCCAGCTGGGCACTGTAGGTCAATCTCCCTACACGAGCGCCCCGCCGCTGTCCCACACCCCCAATGCCGACTTCCAGCCCCCCTACTTCCCCCCGCCCTACCAGCCTATCTACCCTCAGTCGCAAGATCCTTACTCCCACGTCAACGACCCCTACAGCCTGAACCCCCTGCACGCCCAGCCGCAGCCGCAGCACCCGGGCTGGCCGGGCCAGAGGCAGAGCCAGGAGACCGGGCTCCTGCACACGCACCGGGGGCTGCCCCACCAGCTGTCGGGCCTGGATCCTCGCAGAGACTACCGGCGGCACGAGGACCTCCTGCACGGCCCGCACGGGCTCGGCTCCGGACTCGGAGACCTCCCGATTCACTCCTTACCTCACGCCATCGAGGACGTCCCGGTAAGGCCCGCGCGGGCCGGCGGCGCCTCTGCGGCCGGGAGAGGTCCGGACCCGCGGCCGGCCGGGCTTTCCTCCAGGATGGTCCACCGGGAAACGTTTATTTGGGGATTGTGGTGGGGGTTGGTGGTGCCTTGGGGACCCACAGAAATCAGCAGATTGAAAAATTAAGAAGCGGTGGCGAGTTCTGCCCCAGAACAATGGTTCCAGGACTCCCGCAAACAATGCCTCCATTTCCACCAACACAGATAAATCAGGCCGGTGTCACCACTAACAGAACCTGCCTCTCTCGACGACAACCGTAAACTGTTTCTAAGGCGAGAGGACCTCACTCCGTCACCCAGCCTGGCTTGGGAATTTCTCCCCTTCCTGGGGAAGACGTTACATTTAACCAAAAGAGCTCATCAGATGCCCTCATAATGTAAAAGAAAGTGTGAGAGACACACTAAGAAGACCATTTAAACCGGATTTTATAAGCAGTAGTGAAACCTAAAAGTTATGTAGACCCTGCCTGGATTGACGAAAAGTCAGTAACAAACCCGAGCAGAGGGGCATTAGAATACAGCTTTCTTCTCTTCCTAGGGGTGCTAAGTGGTGACCTCATAAATCATTAGCTGGGTTCCCAGCGCCTATCAGAACCTGCTACACCCCATATTAAATTAAACGTTTCGAGATTATTGGGTAATATGTTGAGTTCTAATTCAGTTATCAATAAATCCAGTTTAAAATAATTTCTAAATAAGCATGGCATTAGCACATTTACTATTTGCAACACAAACCAGGCTATTGATAATTTGAAAATACTTTCTGAAATTAAATTTAAACCAGCATCACTGTTACAATTCTATATATTTACGGTTTTCTCACAACCTTCCTGAAATGGAATTAGAGTGAGCCAATAATTTTATTAAAGCTGTAAAAGCTTCTGTTAAAGCTGCTTTTCTTTGGAGAGGAAATGTATCTGGATGTGATTTTTGCTAAAATGCTATTTCAAATTACTGCATCAAATACAGCAGCTGTATGTCCGTTGACAGTTTAATGATTACTGCATTAGACTGTAAGGAAAATGGTCACATGAACTTACCTGCTTGCTTGGTGGATTTAAAACATTATTTAAATTCTGTAGGAAAATAGAAAATTTATTACATCTCTCATTTGGTCCAGTTAATCACTGAAATTTGTTGGTTATGTTTAGCAGTCTTGCATGGAAAACAGGCAAGTAGGCACTTTGATCCAGGGCAAGGTTTAGTAAGCATCGTGTATGTGCTTCTATTTACATGTTTTTAGAAAGTGTTACTTAACATTCATTTTGGGCAAAGTAAAATGAGTAATTTATAAAAAGAGTAATTTAAAAAAGATTGGAGCATTTTAATTCCTTTGCCCAAAGAATCTTTGAAGTCTTTTCCTTGCTTTTTAGAAATATTTGAATTGCAAAATAATGTAAGCTTTTGGAACTACTGTGAATTAGAATGGCTCTACTTTGCAAAAATTTCAGGTGACTGGTGGGAATTCTTAATACCTGTTTGGTCACTCTTTGTGGGTAAATTGGTCTGTAGGAGAAATTAACCAACAGATCAAATAAAAGCAAGGAAATCCAGTTGCTGCTCTTCCTTCTCCCTCCCCCACCTTTTAAGAAAAAAATTCTTTCAAAGGAATTTGGGTCAGGAAAAGGGTTGTTTTCAATTTTCCCACTGCTGCAACAGTTAACCTTTAATAAGAATGACTGCTAAATATTTAAGAAAATCAAATCAATGGTGAAAATTATTTAATCATTAATATCTCAGTGGGGCTTTAAACTTAACAGTCTTCCCTGTATGGACAAGGTCTAGAAATAACACAAATAAAAGTATTATGCCACACTACATTTGCTTTATGGGTTTAGGGTGCATACATAAAGGGATCATATTTCCCCATATAGTTAAAACACAAGAACTGCAGTAGTAGTCATTTCTGAACATTTCTCAATTTAATTATACTTAAATCCAGAAGCACTTTAGGCAAGTTACAAATGAGAGCATTGAGTATAATAAAACCTGTAATAAAGCAACTTAGTACCATCCACCCGGAATCATTGCGATCAGGCACAATTAACAGGAGCATAAATCCAAGACAGAATGGAAAATGTTCGAATCAGTATTATTGTTGGACAAAGACTAGAGAAGGAAGTAATAGTTTTTTAAATGGTAATGCCTGTGTTTGGTAACAATTGCGAAATCTTCTATCTCAGCAGCCCTGGTGCTAATTTGTAAACACAGCCAGACATTATATTGCCTGTCAGTTTCTGCATTAGAAAACATGATTTCATTTTACTTTCTAATCACGTTTTGACTCTAGCACACACACGTATACCCATCCATCTGTAAAAAAAAAAGAAAAAAAAACCACACTGACAAATCTGCTGCTTGGACAACAGAAAAGCAACCTGAAAGGTTTTTTTTTTTTTAAATTTTTGATCATTTTCAAATTCCTGTCATATCCAGTTTAGACAGAGCCTTTTTAAAAATATTTCTAATTTTCCATAAGTGAAGGTGTGCTTGCTTGCTCTTTATTCCATTACCTAAACGGTTTCCAACACTCTTCTGTTTCTCCCGCCCCTGTCATTTCTATTGTTGTTCTGGCTTTTGCTACCTGAACACGCGAAGCTCTAAAGTCCGAAGCCACTGAGGCGCCAAACTAAAGCTAGGTTCATTCCTAAAGGTTGCACTGACTGAGAGAAAGATTAGGTCCTCCAAAACTTGACTTAATTTCCAAAGAAAGTTTTATTCCCCACCCCAACCCCTCCAAACATGGATTACTTGCTGGGGGAGGAGAATTTGGCCATGGGTGTGCAGTGAAACCTCTTGAGTTGTAAAGCCTCAAATTCCAATAAGCCAAGATGAGATGTTTATATATAAATGTCATCTTATGGGAGGGGGAATTTTGATTCTACACTTTCCCCTCCCCCATCTTGCTTGGAATATTCACTTCCTTTTGTTTTGATTATACACTTACATCCATGTGTATCCTTTTGTTGCAGCATGTAGAAGACCCGGGTATTAACATCCCAGATCAAACTGTAATTAAGAAAGGTAAGCCATTTCCTTCTGCATTCCAAGCATGTCCTTACAGGCAGAGTGCTATTTAAAAGAACTTTCAGAGCTGTATTTATTTTTTTCAAATAGGATTTCCTAAAGGCTCAGAATTAGCAAATAGATAAGCATAGAAGAGCAATGCTTAAATAATCAGCTTTTAGTATCTTGGTAATGGCAACAGGCTAGCTTTGTTCTGACTCATGATTTGACCATTTAATTTAGTTTAATGATATTTGGACAAACACATGAAATGTGCAATAGTTGAACTGATTTGGAAGCAGCATTTCAATTTCAAAACGGTTTAATAGTTTAGCTAATCCATTGTGTGAAATGGAGTTAAGGCATGAGTGTTAGGAAGTATTTTATGTTAAAATAGTACAAATAATTACTGTAAAGATATTACTGTAAGGATAGATGATTAAGAATCATTCCTTACACAGGGGGAAAACTTTCATGTTCTTCAGTTTAGTTTCTTGTTGGTTATGGGTTTTGAAACTTTGTGAATTAGGTTAACCAAAATTTAGCTGTTGGTTAAAATTAGCATCTTGAGGATGTTAGGATTATTAGCATATTTGTTCAGGGCAGAAATTGTTGGAAAAGTGTCAAGTGATTTGGATGGATTTGTATTGTTTAGCGAGTAGAAATAAAGTTTCCTGGATTAAGGGTATCCACTCTTGGTGGCAGCTTTTTTTTTTTGGTTATGGTGGCAATGTTACATTTCAGGATTCTAGGCACCACCAGAGGACGATGCTATATAAAACTGCTCTCATTTCTAACCCCAATCGGTATATTGTTAGCTAGTTTAAAGTTTCATTTTTGCATCTGTGAAGTCTTTGTCACGTCAAATTAGATGTGCAAGGGATAAATCTTAAGAGATGCTCTTTCCAAGTCGACATGATAATTGGCTCTTTTATTAGTAATCTCTCAAGAGTTCGTTTAACTCCTATTGTCTCTATTAGCCTCCCCAGAGCTATTAATGTCACAAGTAATCTATCCAAAACGTAGAGTCCCCTCACCTCCCATACTGCTAGAATATCGCCCATTGAAGAACGAATGAGGAGCACTGTGAGGAGAACGTGTGCAGTGTGGAATTTTAAAACACAAATGCACTTAAATGGTCGTGAATGAATGCATCTGAATTCCACTGGTGTTGAGAAATGTAACAGCGTACTTTGTGCTGGTCTTGAATTTTTCCTAACAATGAAGAGCTTATGGTTTTACAGTACCTTCTAACCCTGCCCATTGAAGGCGTTTAAGATTGCAGGGGCAGTTAAGTATTTGCTCAACAAAAGGATCCACTGCTGTTCTACTGTAGGCCTGCTCTTCACTCCACCCCCAGTTCCAAACTGGGTTTGAATTGGGTCTCCAAAACCTGAATCTTTTTCAAAATGTAACATAAGAAAGGCTCTATGCGTCAAAGACGGACGTGTGATGCGAATCTACCACTCTCTCGCTTGGTGCCTTAACTGAAATGCTCATTTACTGGCTGCTGCAGCCGTCCGCACGCCGGCTGGCTGTGGTGACACTAACCCCGTCACCGCAGACCCCGCGGCGGGCCTGACTTACCCCGGCTCTGCAAGGCGAGCCGTCCCCGCCCTAACTGCACTGGCGCAGGGCGCAGAGCCGGCCGGGGAGACCGGCGGGGCGAGCGCCGGGAGTTCAGGGCTGGCCGGGAGGCGCAGCGCGGCCGCCGTGCCGGGGCGGGCCCGGGGACCCTCGGCCCACGCGCGGCCTCGTCTGTCTCCGCAGGTCCCGTGTCCCTGTCCAAGTCCAACAGCAACGCCGTCTCTGCCATCCCTATCAACAAGGACAACCTCTTCGGCGGCGTGGTGAACCCCAACGAAGTCTTCTGTTCAGTTCCGGGTCGCCTCTCGCTCCTCAGCTCCACCTCGAAGTACAAGGTCACGGTGGCGGAAGTGCAGCGGCGCCTCTCACCGCCCGAGTGTCTCAACGCGTCGCTGCTGGGCGGAGTGCTCCGGAGGTGAGGCCCCGCCCACCCCGCGCGCGCGCGGTCGGGGACACTGCGCCTGCGCCGGCCGGCCGCGGCGTGGCACACGGCTTCGCGGGACAAGAAAGGGGCGGGGAGAGGCGCGTGGGGCCGAGGGGGTGGGGTCTGGGGCGGGGCAAGGCGGCGCGCGCCTGCGCTCTTCGCCGTCATCGGGCGCGCGCTCTGCCCGCCGCGGCCGGCGCGCTCGCCGGCTTCCCCGGCCTCACTATGGGCGCACGCGCAGCGCGCTGCGCCGCGGGCTCAGTCCCCGGCTCTGCAGCCGCGGGGCGCCGTACGGCCGTCTTTCTCCTGTCGGCGCGCACTTTGCGAGCCCAGGGAAGCGTCCTCCTGGGCTCCTCGCCTCGCCTTACCACCAGCCGGGGCTCGACGTTCCGGGCGTCCTTTGAATACGGTTTTCATAGAAAAGCTTTCGGCTGGGGAGACGAGTCTCCTGAGGGCGTGCCGGTGTCCCGGCCGCTGTCCCCCGCTCCGGCGGCGGCCCCAGGCCCAGCGCAGCCGCGCTGACGCCCGCGTGCCGTGCTGCGTGCCGGCCACGCGCCAGTGCGTGGGGCGAAGTTGCTACCGAAGAGGGCGTCTGTCGGCTCCTGTGGCGAGGCCTCTCCCCGCGGGGTGGGACTGATGCGCTTCAGAGATGAGAGTTTGTAGGGTCGGCGAGGTACAGCTCCTCACGTCCCCTGCTGTGGGCTCCCTCCTCCTGGGTTTCCCTCGGCCTGGTGCATTGAGGGGCCTGTGCTGAATTTAGCAGCATAAAGTGTTTATTATCCTTCTCCACCTCCTCCTTCTTAATTAAGACCAAGAACTTAGTTGTTTTGACATTAGTCCTTTATCTATTTATGGGCCCGCAGTTCTGGTCTGGTGGGCATATGCCGTACAAATACTGTAAGGTGGTTTTGGAAGGTTTTAACATCAGTGATTCTCATCTTTTCTTCCTTCTTCACAGTCTTTTTGCTTACTGTTTGTAATCTTTCCCTGACAGAGATCTTTTTCTGCCCTCTGCTTTTTCCTCCCCTTCCCCCATCCCCAATATCGGAGACTGTTTACCTAGGGGAGTATAATCTAATCCACACAATTAAAGAGCACTTGAGTAGGGAATAAAATCTGAAATTAATTAATTTGCTGTTTTATTTAAACAATTTATTTTAACCACTTTCTGATTATGGGAGTCTATTTAGACATCTATTTAGAACCGCCTCTATTGTTTCTGAAATCAGCGAAATTTTGAGAGACTGCTATCAGGCCTTGACATATCCTGTTAGGCTGGTGACATGGCATGTAAACAGTTGGTGAAATGAATTTCCCATCGGGGCTAAAGCAGGGCATGAAACGAGAGGGTGATGATAACTTTGGTTACTCTGAACAACCTAACAGCAGATCTGGCAAAGACAATTTAAAGACCCCATTGGGATTTGTGTGATTGTAAGAACAGAGAAAATATACAATAATCAGTTGAACTCAGGAATACCTCTAACCCTGGAGATCAGAGCACTGTTTATTTGTCTGTGGTTCTTCTTTTGAGAGTTGGGAAATCAAAACTTGCCAATGTGCCACAACAGTTGCAATAATAACTAAACACAAGGGGTGCTTTACAGTGTAACAATCATTTATCTCCTCATGATCCTTCTGTACCACTCCTTCCTAGATTCCTCTCTAAATGTCTCAGGGTCACACTTGTCTGCTTTTAAAAACAATTTCAGGAAGCTTTCAAAATGACTTTAATTTGATGCAGAGCAACCCAGTGTTTTCTAAATCCTCATCTTGCATCTATCTATGAAACAGGGCGAAGTCTAAAAATGGAGGAAGATCTTTAAGAGAAAAACTGGACAAAATAGGATTAAATCTGCCAGCAGGGAGACGTAAAGCTGCCAACGTTACCCTGCTTACATCACTAGTGGAGGGTAAGCGAATCCACTTGCTAACTAGAAAGGAACTGCCTTCTGGGAAAATGGATACTATTTAGGGGCCAGATGTTTGGCTATTTTGCGTCAATAGGGCAGTTTCATCTTTCCAAATAATATAGCCAGAAGTGAATAGAATTCTTGCATGCCATAAAACTACTTGCATATACTCCTGTCCTTCTTCCTTCTTCCTCTCTACCACAAAATTACACCTTAGCAGCCCATTTTCTGACCTAAACAATGTACACATTTCAGAACTCCCCATTCTCCAGCTTCCTGTCTCCTTTAAAAAGCTCAGCAGTGAGTTACTTAAGTTATTCTGACATCTGTGTTTGAGAAATGCGTGACCATTACTTCCTGAATTAATTTGGGAATCTTTGACCTGTGTCCTGATTTAAGGCTGTCCCAAAAGCTCAGGGTTTTATGCCCTTGTAGGTTTTTGTTTTCCAAACATATGTTCTCTTATCTCTTGTTTAATTGTGCTTCTCTCCTGGAAGGGAAGAAAGTGATCCTTTTTAGACTTCGGATTGTTTGGCTATGGAAAGGAAGAAAGAAATGTAAGAATGGCAAAAAAAGTTTCTCACGGCAGTTTTTAACACACATGCACGTATTCACCCTTCCAAACTCTTTGAAATAAAAAGCCAGCTGTATCCTTGCTCCCTGTTCTGGATAAGCTGTCTCTAGGGTCCATTCGCATTCCTGCCTCCTTAGATTCCTAAGTTTTTTCTGGTACTGAACTGGCTCAAGTTTGGGTGTTTGGGAATGAATGTATGGCTCTCTTGCGTTTTTCTTTGTGTATTTTTAGAAATGTCTCACGCTAATGAGGAAAAAGACGCTTAAATTACCAGGCAGATTTAGAAGCTAAATTTTGTATTAAATGGAGGCATTTTATCTTATTTACATCTTGCATTTGAGGAGATATATATTACAAGTGAATCCAAATTCTGGCTTTCTAAGTTCCTAAAAATGCTTACAACCATGTATTTGAGGAGGAATTGTATGATTTCTATTTGTGAATGGTGTCAAAGATGATGATACAACAGTTTTAGAAACCAGCAATTGTTCAGGACCAGAAACTCAACTATAATAGCATTATATTAAAATAATAACAGCACACAGAGAACCCTCTATTCATACCCAAGAGAATGTACATCATGGAAAGGCAGTGGTGGCTTAGGGTGCAGCGTGAGAGCTGGTGGGTCTGGGGTGGAGTGCCAGAGCAGGCAGGCAGTTTCTGGAGAACTGTTATTGTTTGTGATCCGCTCCATTTTATGGAAACAAGCTCTGCGGAGAGTGCTTTGATGCTCTAATTGGCGCATGCGTTCTTCCGGAGCTGGAGCTAATGGCAGGAAGCCCTGCAGTAAAAACCAACTGGTTCAGGAAATTAAAACCAAAGATTTGAAAATCAACAACACAGACAGACTCAGTGGAGTGACCCTCAAATCCTCTTGGTTAATCGATTTGGATGAACAGATAATTACATGTGATCAAGTTAAAATGGAAGCCCTCAGTTGTTCCCTTGCAGAAGGGCTCCAGGAGTAATTATGAATATCGTTTATGTGTGTGTGGATAGGTGTGAGGTTGGAATGCAAGAACCATTTTGAAAGAGAAGGTGGGAGATGTCAGGCAGAGGATGGGGCTGGAGGTGGGTGGATAGGATTCACATTTTCAAATCATCTTGGCCTTTTAGGACAAGAGGTCACTTTTACTGGTAAGTGTACTTACCAGACCCTATATAGAAGGAAATAAAATGTCTGGGATGAGAAAAGAAGTAGTTTGTGTTTCTTTCAACTTCTGGGCTAAGAAAATAAGGGAGTTGGGAGCAGAGAGGAAGTTTTGATCCTAGTTCTTTTCATTCTCTTGCCCTCCCCTCCGTCCTCCTGCCAGGAGAAGCTGTCCACCTAGCCAGGGACTTCGGGTACGTGTGCGAAACTGAATTTCCTGCCAAAGCAGTAGCTGAATTTCTCAACCGACAACATTCCGATCCCAATGAGCAAGTGACAAGAAAAAACATGCTCCTGGCTACAAAGTAAGGCATCTACCTCTGCGGGGTCTCTACCTCTCATTGTCAAGAGAAACAAAAATTGTTTTCTGCTCTCTTTTTTTCTCCTGTTTTCCTTTTGCATCAGTCAGCTTTGTTGTTGTAAATACTGAGGTTACAACAAGGTCTTCTCAACCATATTCTATGTGAAGGGGGGAACACAGATGGTGTTGTTACTATGTTTTTCTTCTCTTCTGTCTCACTTTCTCATTTTCAAAAATTTTTAAAAATTTTAGGGGTTGGGGATTTAGCTCAACTGGTAGAGTGCTTGCCTAGCAAGTACAAGGCCCTGAGTTCCATCCCCAGCACTCAAAAAATAGATAAATAAATAAAAACTGTAATGTGTACAGGAGTGAGATTTAGTAGGGGTTTCATCCAAGCTGAATGTGCATTTGTGGCTGTGTTTTTTCAGCGAGATGGGAATCACATCCTCAAAGGGGAACTAACAGGGTTGCCTATCAGTTTTTGTCTCCTATCAATCTGTTCTTCAAGGGCAGAGATTAAGCAGTGGCCTGCAAAATGTGCAAGCCAGAAGCTGGCCTAGTTTCAACTCTAATCCCTTATTCCATTTCTTACCTTCCTTCCTCTCCCCACTTCAAAAGTGGTACAGACACATACACACTCATACACTCACACACTCACGTACCACACAAGTTTTAGCCTACAGGCAAGATGTCAAATGGGTTTCAAAATGGCCCAAGTTATATTCCCACCGGTGCCTGCACTGAATAGACTTCTCCAGGTGGTGTGTGAAAAGAAAATGACTGTTTTGATATGTTTTCTGGAAATTAAAAGGCTTGTTGGGAAGCCCTTAATTATCAAAAGTCGATGTCACAGAAGGGCATGGAACCAGAGGGTAGAAGCGGAGGCCTTGGGTGGGACACTGTTCTGGCCTGGGGACATCAACTGGCCCTGGCGAAGGGGCCAGCCAGTGCACCTCATTCTTCCTGTTCCACCCCACCCCCAGGCCTGGCTGCAGTCAGCTCGGGAAGGTCCCAGCTAGTCCTTGCTTTCAGAGGCAGGGACAGAGCAGCGTGTGTGCTGTTCTGACTTTTCAAGCCTCTTTCTTGGGGGGGTGGCTGCAAACCAAACTCAGGGCCTTTGGATTGCTAGGCGGGTGCTTTACCACTGAACTAAATCTGCCACCCCTCAAGAGTCTTTCTGAAGTTTTAATTTCCCCCTTTCCCTTGGCTTCTTCCTAAATGCAACCATATTCACAATTTCCCTAAAGAACTTCTTATTTGGGTATGTGGAAGAAAAGAGAAAAAATGGGAAATTCAAGTATCTTATTTCTTCTTCCCCCAAACCACCTTGAATTATCTCCAAGGAACAGGCTTCTTTTGCGCTCCCTCCCCCACTTTTAAGGCAAAATAGTCCCAAGCAAAGCTTTGCCCTTCCGTTTCTGATTGGAAGGCGAGAGGGTGGAGCTTCACCAACTGCTGCCAGGGAGTCTGCATCCTGTTTTGGAAAGGGAGGGTGGCTGTGTCCTATTGGCCCGATATCTGTGCTTCTGACTTCTGGTCCAACTTCTCTTGCTTTCTCACAGCGCGTGTGTGAAATGTTTTCTTTTAGGTGGAGAAGGGAGGCGGGTAGAAATGGGTTGTACCTGAGATGAAACAGAGAGGGAGATGGAGAAAGAGGGAAGAGAGAGAAAGGGGCGGGAAGAGAGGTTCCTGAAGGCTAGAAGGACGCATTTAGGGATGGGA
This sequence comes from Hystrix cristata, assembly GCA_004026905.1. NCBI lineage: Eukaryota > Metazoa > Chordata > Mammalia > Rodentia > Hystricidae > Hystrix > Hystrix cristata. The sequence goes on along the minus strand of PVJO010016089.1, from coordinate 14,237 downwards.
GGTGGTCTAGTGGACACAGAGGGGTCGCCCAGCCCGCGGCCACACACCTGCCGGTGGGCCACGCACTGCCTGCCGGGTAGGGACAGAGGTAGCTGGAGAGGGAGAGGCTCACTGAGCTCCTGGTGCAGCCGGGCGGAGCCTCACTCTTTCTGCCCCATTTCTGCTGCAGACAGATATGCAAAGAGTTCACCGACCTGCTGGCTCAGGACAGATCTCCCCTGGGGAACTCGCGGCCCAACCCCATCCTGGAGCCCGGCATCCAGAGCTGCTTGACCCACTTCAACCTCATCTCCCACGGCTTCGGCAGCCCGGCGGTGTGCGCCGCGGTCACGGCCCTGCAGAACTATCTCACCGAGGCCCTCAAGGCCGTGGACAAAATGTACCTCAGCAACAACCCCAACAGCCACACGGACAACAGCGCCAAAAGCAGTGACAAGGAGGAGAAGCACCGAAAGTGAGGCCTCCTCCCGCCCTCCCCGCCCCCACCGGCAGGTGACAGCTTGGGGACCAGCCGCCTTCCTACTGCTGCTGCTGTGCTATCGCTGCCCTCCGGCCCGGAGTCCTCGGGACTGCTCTCTCCACTGCCGTAGGGCGGCCGCCGCCACCGACTCAGCCCCCTGCCTCGACTTACCCCTTGCCCTCATGTGGAGCCTAAGAGAACAGAACAGGCCGTGAAGCCAGCACAGAAATGTTCTGTCGAGTTCGTGAATCTTTTTTTTAAACCAACAAATCAACAAAAAACATTAAAAACTTTTTTCTAAAAAAAAAAACATAAAAAATTTTAAAAAAATTATATGAGCTTCATGGGACTGAATCACCACCTTCCCTTACATACTTCAGTTCAGATTGTAGCTATACTTAAAAAAAGGCAAAACGCTTAATGACATTTTTATCAGTATTGTGAATAAACTTGAACACAAATACACGAAGTTCCATGTCATGTCTTCAGTTGTAGAAGTTTTTCCTCTCCAAGGTAAAGCGACCAACTTGAACTTTCTCTGGCAACACGATTCACAGTTATATAAGGGAATCTGTGTTCACCACTCTGTATATATTTATTTATGTGTAATTTAATGGGATTTGTAAATATGGTGAGTCTGTTTTAAGCCTTTTTTTTTTAATTTATCTGGTGATCTCGTTTACCTCTTGTTTAGTGGGTTTTGAATCTTCCCTATTAGTTTTTCATGTGGTTCATGGTACTTATTTAGAAATCCAAGGTTTGGGGAATTTTGTTTTTCCTCTGGGATTCATGAATTTAGCCCTGTTGTAGCATGTTAAAGGCGGCAATGAAACAGCTGGACAAATAAAAAAAGGAAAATAAAATTTTATATATAATTAGTAATACATTTAGCTTTTCATTGAACTGAAAGAAAAAAGTGATATTGGACCCTGGAAAGATTTTTAAACTTGAGTGGTTTGATAACTCTTCTATGTATTGTGGGGAGAAAAAAAAAGTTTATTTTATTCTACTGTCCTCCCTTAAAAGCATCATTTGAGCAATAAATGAATATTGTCTTTACACCAAGGGTTAGGGGTTTTTCCTCTCTCTTTCTCTCTGTCTTTCTCTTTTTGTTCAAAGAACTTCAAACATTTGGGACCACCTGGTATCCTGTATTTTCACTGGCCATATTGGAAACAGTTCTAGTTGTATTGTATTGAGTTGTGCTGGCAGTAGTTTTCATGCCTGTCAATGTATCATAGTCCTTTGTTGCCCAGATAAATAAATATTTGATACACTTTATGTCGATTTTTTTTATTCAGTGGCTGTCTTTACCCAGGCGTATTTTTGTTCTTGGCAGTATTTTTTATTCAGTATGGTTACAGTAATTGAGTTTAACTCTCCCTTGGCAATTGCTCCTTGCAATAAGCAGCTGAACCCATTGTTTCCCTCAAGTATAATAAAAACTTACTTTCAACTTGGAGTTCAGAGCAGGGTATCATTTAGATATTCCACTGAGTCTGTATTCAGACAAATGACACAATAAAACCCAATGTATTCTTTGGGATAAAAGATTGTTTGTACTGCTAAAGGAATGACATACTGTCTTTTCCTTACCAGAAACATTAATTTTATTATTAAAAATAAAGTTTTATTTTATTTATGTTGATCCTTCAGGTTTTCATTTGTGTTTTGGAAAGCAAAATATAAAATCTCCAGAGCCAAACATTAAGAATGCCAAGATGATGGAGATTGGAAGAACCAAAGACCCCTCAACCCCATAAGTGTTTTCTAGTCTGTCTCAGAAGATAGCTGAAATTTAAATTATTGGTTCATTAGCAGAAGGAAAATTCCTACTCCAACCTTCACTTGTTTGCTCAGGCTTCTCTGTGGCTAAGACATGTCAGTGAGCTAAAACCAACTCAACCGTTCTGGGAAGAATAGAGGAACAGTTGTGGAAATGTGCCTGGGATATAGAAAGAGAGGGCAACTGTCTCATTTTAATATTTTATCTAGAGATAGCTTATGGCTGTTCTATTCTTAAGTCGCTGTGGAGGTAGCAGAGGGGAGTGGGAAATTACATGGACCCCTGGAATCTTTTCTGCTCCCCCCTAAATGCCGGTCCATCCCTTCCCATTCCCACAGGGCTCCTCTGAGGACCTTTTAGGAACCCAAAATGGGCTGGAGGTGCTGAGGCCAGGCTGGGCGAGGGTTGGGAAGCTGGCCTCGAGGCCCGCAGCCGCTCCTCTCTTCCTCCAGATCAGGACCGTGTGCTGAGCTCCTAGCAAAGGAAGGACTTCCTGTGCAGAAAGATGGCGAATTCCGAGCTTTTGTAAAGTGATTTGGAAATCCCTTGCTTTGGAAACGAGGGTGGAAACTGGAGGTTGGAGGTGGGCTGAGTGGAAGGATTATAGGAAAGGGTTTAGAAGAAGTATCTAGGTAGATGTGCTGGGGGTGGGGCTTTAACATTGGTTCCTGGGGCTGGACGTGCTGAAGGGCTGAGGAAGCAAAGCATTAGAGAGTGTCCATTCTGCAGCTCTTGGCTTTCTAATCTCCTTACGGGAGGCAGCGGAAAATCAATCTCCACAAACGAACGAGAGTTGGTGGAGTCTAAATTCTATTTTCCGAAGCCAGAGAATTCATAACAATGGTGGGTTTAAAAAATTCTAATGGAAAGTGTATTCTCAGAACGCAACGCGGCAATTGTTTTTTAAAGCGGTTATTTATTATTTCCTAGAGAGACTGGTTAACTGTAACGTAGATGTAACAAAATAATGAGGCGAATGAACCCTAACTGTACATACTCTTGACAGAAATGAAATGCACACAGCATCGTAGCAGGTGAAGTGAAGCATTGTCTATCAGGGCTGTTTTTCTTGGCTGCTTCTCAGATTGTGTGGGGGATCCTAACCTCAGGCACAATAGCATTCATAAACAGCCATACATTGCTGCTCTTTCTCCAACGACACATAAATACTCATTTTAAAACGAAAACGATCTTATTAAATACCATTCATTCATATCTGGATTTACAGATGCTTGTTATGTTGGAAAACCTGAGCCCAATATAATCCTTGCATCCTGAGAAAGATAGAAAGGAAATAGTGGGTTAGAACATTACAAGGTCATAATAAACAATGGTTTCCAAGTGCAGGGAGTTAGTTATTTTTACTCTGTAGTTGAACGTTTGGAGGATCATAATATTGTCACTCTTTTTTTTTTCTTATTTTAACAAAAAAGGGGCCAAATATGTTGTAAGGGATGGGGCATTAGGGAGGTTATTATAAAAAGTAATTTTTATTGAACTCACCAAAGGCTTTGTGAGTTTTGACTTTCTTGTGATCATTGTATACTTCCTAAAGCATGCGGTGATTACGTGACAGACCAGGTGTTTGTATACTAACAACAGTGATCCCCTTTTGATTAAACCAAATTAGGATACCTCATAGTTGAATTACAGAAAAGCTCCACAGGCCATGCTAATCACCACACCCATTTTTACAGAAACACAATGCTGTTTCTGGTTTGTAGTCATCATTACTCCCTCTATTCCCCAACACCCTTTAAAAACCACAATCCAACCCATTCCTCCCCAAAATCGAGTATTAATACAATTTGCGTTTTTGATGGAACTACCATCAGGCCTGCAATGCCCCGCAGCTGAAATAATATTTAAAATAGAAGGGATTTGACATTTGAGAAGTCAGTGGCTTGAAATACCCAGTTGTACTTAGCTAATTCAGTCCTTAACCTCTGGTTTCAAATAAATCAATTACAGTCGATTCCACTTCAGTTCAGAAGTGCACAGGGTTTTAGTTAATTGAATACATTTTATTCACTTGCTAGGAATATTCATTTATCAAAATTCCAAATTTAATATACATTTCTTTACAACTCAGGTTATGTTGGACTGCACAATCAGATCCGATTTTCCCTGGTTTCCCCCAAATACTGTTTAAAGCCCAAAGGTTACCATTCTATGAAACAATGTCTCCCCATTCCCTTTCAAAAGTAAATTCAAAATTTCTTTTTCTTTGGCCAAACAGGAGAGTTGATTTTCCCCACAAAGAAAATATATGTGGTCACCATGCTTGTGTTAAGTTTAAATAGATTAAGAAAAAAAACTGGATTAAGTTTTTTAAAAGTATAGACTGGAAATTAAAAAAAAAAACTCTGCATGGTTTCTATTAGAGCTTAAGTTTGCTGCAACTGACAGGTATGACAATGTTTTGTGGTCTTAAAGCCACAGGCCCTTTTTCTTAACCCTCTCTCTTCCTCCTCCCTCCTCCCCCTCCGCCCCCTCTTCCTCCCACCCTGCAGCTTTTAGAGAAGTGCTTGAATAAATACTGAATTGTTAACTGAAAGCAGTACAGTTAAATGTGCCTAAATGAAGTTGTGCTTTAAACGGATATTGATGTATGCAGTGTTTTATATTTATTGTTTGTAGCATCCTGCTGGCAGCAGTTTACTGTTTTGGAAAGGAAAGGGGTTAATTAGCGTCATTATCAATCACTAATGCTTGCCTAACGTGTCCAAAGAATAATCAAGTTAGAGGACGGCATGAAGCCAACAGCTGCTTCATCCCAGTTACAGATCTCCTAAGCCGCTCAGTTGTGGGGTGGAGGGGAGGTGCGGTGGGGAAGACTCTTCACTGCTTGGGTAAAAGGGCTATAAAAATTGGGTCAACTCAAGAGAGATCTGGGAAGCAGAAAGCACACCATAAATAACTAGCATTCTCCTTCTCTGAGTTACAGGTGCAAGAGGAGATAGAGAGAGAGAGAGACCCACACACACAGCAAGGATAAACTCACACTGACTCCCAGCATCACTCAGGCATTCCATCCCAGAAGAATAAAACCATATAACACCACAGGTAATATCAGCTCCCACACCTCTGCGTCCAGTCTTACTATGCTTAGGGATATTTTTCCTTGTGAGATTCAATGAACAATTCTTTTCTATATTAAACTTCACTTAGTACCTGCCATGCACAAGTATTCTGGTTTCAGCTTCCTGTTGTTACTGCTATTCTTAATGACACTGCCCTCCCCGTGACCCACCTCAGGTGAGAAACTGAAAACGCGTGACCCTCTCATGGGTTCTTTTCAGGAGAAGCTTGTCTTTACAAAATTCCTTGCTAAATTAGTCATGAGTTAGAACTAAAATTCCCACTGGTGATCAGAGTTTAGCCAACAGTTCTTCCAAAGGCAGGGATGAATTAGTCGGAGGTTCACAGTTTACAAACAGCCAGGAGCTGTAGGATTGAATAAGACATTGGTTTCTTTTTACAAAAGCAGTAGTCTCAAATGCTCTTTACCTGTGTAGACACAAATGAGAAATATCACCAAACTGTGCACTTAAGTCTTACCTCCAAAGAAGTAACTGGTTTTCCCCATGATGGACAGCAGGGTCACCATCAGAGTGGGAAGAGAGAAGGATGTTGAGATGGAACATGATATGATTCATGTTTATGGGAAGTCCTGTGTTTAAACAGTCTACTGCTTATGACCCCGATAAAAGCAAAGAGGAGGAGGAAGAGGAAGAGAAAAAGAGATTCTAGGCTCAATTTGGCGGTCCTAAAACTAAATTTTTAAAGTCATATTCATGTGGAAGATCTCTGTGTGTGTGTGTGTGTGTGTGTGTGTGTGTGTGACCGTCTGAGGGTGAGTTCAGGTGCTGGGGTTGGAAATGTAGCTCAGTGGTAGAGCTCTTGACTACCAGGCAGGAGGGGAGGCACTGGGTTCAACTCCAGCACGGAGAATGACAAATAGCAAACCTAAATGCAAGCTCCCCAAGTGGAAGTGGCCCAGCCTCAGAGCGATCCATGGATCCATTGTGGCCGGAAGTTCTGATTCCAGCAAATGCTCAAGTTTTACATGTCAGTAGTGGGGCCTGTTTTTGTCTGGGAACAAATCTCTTCTAGCTGTTCTTTTGAGTTACTTTCGCTCATCAGTCTTTGAAAGTCCAACCTGTCCTGGGGATATGGGATGTGTGTATATATATATATATGTTTTTTTCTTCAAACTAAATTTAGCTAATATAGCTTAAAATACATATATTTTTTCCTGAGGCATTGAGTTAATGCTAGGATCAAATTTCCGCTTGCTTTGTCAGCTACCAAATCCTATTTCGGGATGCCCCCTGTCTTCTTTTGGAGCCCCCAAGTCTGGGCTGTGCCTTTGTCCACAGCATGTAACCGGTCCTCTGCGCGCCGGGGTCCTGGACCCCCGCCTGGGAGGTGGCGGCGCTGTGCGAATCCTGAGACAGGGTCTTCCCAGGCCCACCCGGACCCACCTGCAGGCCATGGCACCGCCCTTTTCGAATCCCCCCCCCTCCCCGCACACACCCTCGAGCGTGGAGCCCCATCGATTTGGGAAAAATTTGCAACTTGATTTTGCTGGTTAGAAGTTGTTGTGGGTGGAGTGGGGTGGGGTGTTGGGGGTGGAATAGGCATGGGGGTTGCAGCCCTGGCTAGGGTTTTGCCTCGTGGGACCCGGAGAGACCAAGCTGGGGAAGGGAGAGCAGAGGGACCTGGCTGCGGCCAGCAGCACTCGCGTCCAGATTAGACCCAATTAAACTGCAGTGAAACTATGGGGAAGAGGTTTGGGGTTCCTCTGCGCCTGGCACGGCTCCTTGTGCGCTTGGGGTACAGTGAGCGAGGGCCAGGAGGCTTCGGGTCAGAGTTTTCAGGACCTTTTTCACAGGAAGGCTCTTTTAATTGAAGACTGGAGGCAGGATCTGGGAGCTCGCGGGCCTTACGATGCCCAGGGCGGCGCGAAGTTGCAGCGTCCCGGGCGGGCTCTCCACGCAGAGCGAGCCGCGTAGGCCGGTCCCGGCGCTCACTCCTCTCCGGCCCACGTCATCGGTGCTGTCCCACGCGTCTCTCCAGGCCTTTCCTCACCCGCACCCTCGCGGGCCTTGCCATCATAGCCTTGACTACCGGCCATCTGGACCCCCTCCAGTACTGGGGATCGAACCGGAGCCTCACGTGCTGCAAGCGACCCACGACTGAACTACCCGCCCCCCAGCCCGTTGGGCACTCGGTCTTCGCAAAGTCGTGAGGACCTCGCTTTCTTGCAACAATTCCTCTGACCTTCCAATGTGCGTGGGCGCGAGCAGCGGGAAATTCCTTCGGGGAGCGAGTATTTGGCCCCCTCTGGGCGCCCACACCCAAGCGAGGGTGTCCCCTTTAGGACGACTCCGGAGCAGTCTTGGGTGGCGCAATCTCAGGCCCATTTGCATCCCGGGCTTCCCCTCCCTCCCAGCCCTCTCTCCTCCTCCCCCCGCCTTTGTAAAATGCACTCCGACTTTTCAGGGGCGGGGGCGGGGTAGGCTGCCCGGCCGGGAGGGGAGGGGCGCAGATCGTTGATATTCCGGGTCCAGCCGCTCTCCGCGCTCCCATTCTCTAAGCTCAGCCGGGGGGAAGCGTCGCCCCGGGCCAAACATATGCTTCTTTCCAGCGCGCTAATCCACCTTCAGCGTGGAGGCATAATTGCTCCAGTGTCCATGGATTCTCTGCGCTTTGTCCCTCGCTGGCTCCCATCAGCCCTGGCACACGCCATTTCAATCAAATCTTTTCAGAAAACTGTCTCCTTTTATCAAGTCTCAGCCCCTGCGAACGACGGGAGCGTTTAACAAAACACCCTGAGTGTTCCGCCCGCCTCCCCAGGCCCTGGCAGAGAGCTGGGAGCTGCGATTATGACAACTTTTCAGGGAGTTCAACCTCCGGGAAGGGGTGGGAAAGAAGAGAGGGAGAGAGGGAGAAAGAGAGAAAAGCAGCCAGGACCCAAACAGGTTCTTCCTAAGCCCTGGTGTCAGGTGTATTGGATGGAAAGGTCAAAGGTCACCCTCAAAGCGAAAAACGTGTTTCATCTCGGTTATTTTTTTTCCTCCTAGCCTCAAAAGTCGGCTACTTCTGCTTCTGCGGAGTGTTTGGGCAGCCCAGTGGGATACAAAGATAGGCAGAAACAAGCTCAGCACAGGGGCAGAGCTCAGGGAAGGTCCTGTCTGAAGGATGTTACTGGGGTGTGCTGCCTCAAGAAGCGACAAAACGTCCCCTGGCCATCCCCTGCCCAAGCTCCCATCTTTGTTGCTGGCGATAGGCATAAATAAAAGTTGAATCTGAAGATCTTCGCATTACATGATACTTCCGTGGTAAATGTGGGGTCTCACACACTCTTGATTTAGTATGTTGATTAGATTCTCAGCTTCAGGAGAAAAAGACTTTCATAGATTAGGAGAAAAGGAAGGGGGGGTGGAATGACAGAGTGAGAAGGCCTTAGAAGCAGATATAAAAATATTTTTGATGCTACAGAAAAAAATAAAGACACCAAATGCAAAAAAGGAGGCGTGAGGTTTGATTTTTGTGTAGCAATTATTATGCAAATCCACACAAACCGAGGAGATTGTAGTTCCATTATGAGAACACAGTTCTGGTGCTTGTTTATAAAACAAGAACGTCAGGTAATGAACAGTTTTCTTCATATCCCAAATCACCTCCTACCGAGACTGATTTCAGTGACTTGGGTAGTTTATTTCGTGGTGATCCAGGGGAGGAAGGCAATGTCAGGGACATGGTCCCTCTTCCTCCAGTCTCAGACCACAGCAGACCCTGAGGACAGGACTCCCCAGGGAGCTTTTCCAGGCATCCTCTTCCTGCTCCTGTGACCAGGTCAAGAAGACTGAAGTGGCTGAAAGTGATAAGTTCTTCCTGCTTGCAGGGACCTTCAGGGCCATCCCCTCTGGCCTTGGTCCACTTCCAGAGCCATACGAAATCACCAAAATCACCAAGGTCTCCTAGGTTAACAAACGGATGAGCTAAATCCATTGTTTATGTCAGAGTCTAGGTGTGTAGGTCAAATCTCCATGGTCAGAGTTTTAGTACTTGATTGAAAATATGTGGCATTAAGTCTTCTAATAGGTTTAGACTGTGGGATGGGAAGTGACAGAATTTTGGGGAAAAGGCTGCCCTGACTCATCCTAGAGACTGGAAAATGAGACACATTCCAAACTAATTAGCTTCACATTTTTGGTAACAAGATATCACTGTTATGTTCTGAGAATGAGAGATGGATAAAATTCTTTGAAACCCCAACTATGAGAATTGTCAGGAGAAACAGGGAGAGCGATTTTTAAGTTTCATTCACTTCCTTATATCATGATCTTTATGATCCTCTTGTAATTGTAGAACAAAAGAAAGACTCAGTAATGCTAAGGCCTCTGTCCTTCTTTTCCTCATTCCTGCACTGCATGATAGTGGTGGTAGAGGGGTGGATTCAGAAGAAACAAAACAAAGTTGCTGTTTATTCCATTTCCCACTCCTACTTTCCATAGCCAGCTGAATGGAAGAACCCAAGCTAAGGTTTCCAAAGAGGGAAACTGTTTCCTTGGAATACCTGGGAATATGGAATTGATGAGTCCTAAAGTTGAGGGTGTTTCTTCCAAGCCAAAATGTCCCATGAAGTTGAGAGGCTGGGAAGTGAGTTTCTCATCCTTATTATGAGCTATGATCAGTGGTTCCAGCTCTTTGGATCTGTTAGAACATGGTGGGCTTGGGAAAAATCCATTACTAGGAATCAGTGTTCTGGGGGCTTTCTACCAGCACTGGGAGCTATACCTGTGAAAGCTTTAGAACAGAGGATAGAGAAAAGTTCTGCCTTGGGAAATCTAAAATGAAACTAATCCATCAATAAGGAGGTCATTCTTAGAGGAGTTTTCTTTTACCAGACACTGAAGGAGATCACGATCTCACCAAAGCTGCTGACATCACTGCTTTCCACCCCTCACTTTCAAGGCTGAGTAGGGCCTTGTGGTTCAGCTCAGGATAGCCAAGCGGAGGGCTGCTAGAGATGCCTGGACCACTACTCCCCTACAAGCTCTAGGAAAGCTGAGTTTCTCAGAGACATAGCTTAGAAGAGGGAGAATCCACCTGCTTCTTTCTTAAGGGCCTTTTGCTACCCACAGAGGAAAATCAGGAGGTAACTGAGCAGAAATGGTGGGTCTGGAAAATCTCTCTGTACTCTGTAGAGTAACTGTCAGACCTTAGAAAATAGTGTCACATCCAAGAAGAAGGGCCTAAGGAGGATGGAAAAGGGGGTGCAAAGGAGGGGCATGTGGGATGGGTGTGATCGAAACACGTGCATGTATGAAAATACCACATTGAAACCCAATGTTTTATAAAATTAGTGGGTACTAATAAAATATATTTAAAAAGAAATTAGTGTCACATCAAGAAGAATCAAATCCTAGAGCTATTTTGGAAAACGATGGCACTAGGCCTCAGTAAGTTTGAGAAAACTCTTCCAGGGAGAAGAATCTAGAAGGAAACAAGAGCTCAGGAACTCTCTTGAATTTCCCTCCAACCCAGCATCATCCCTTCTCCCCCCACCGAGCCTTCTGGCTGAATTTAGTATTTCTTTGTATTTCCCTATTTTGCTGAGAAAACCTTAAGAACCATCTACCAGGCTTAGGTTTAACCGCAACCTTTACTGAATCTGGCTTATGAAAACCAGACTGTTCTGAGACGGGTCTTCTGGCAGCAATTAGCCCGACTTTTCTTTAACAAAATTCTTTGTAATGCCATTCAGAAAAGGAGTCGGTAGGAGTTTGCGGCAGGGTGTGTGTCTGTGTGTGGGTGGGTGTGGGTGGGGTGGGGGATGGGGTTTCAGAAGGGCAATTTGTGTGATTTGGTGGTGGGGGGAATTCCCAGCTCTGGCTCTCACATGAACTTGGGTGCTGTGGAATATTTAATTAGTGCACTGGTGGGGATCCTTGAGGCCATTGAAATGGGCTCTATTTTTGAAAAGTTCTGCTTGTTCCTTTTCTGCGTGCAAGGTATAGAACAGAACTGCTGTATCACCTTGCCACTGAATGATTTCAAATCGTTTACCCAAGAAATTTATCTTTAAGAGCAGGGGTATGGAATGAATGAAAGAAGTGTCCTATTAGTGAATGCTTGAAGGTAGAGGATTCTGTGGGTAGATGGGAAGAAAGGGAGAGAGAAAGTGGAGGAAGAAGCAAACACTAATTTGTCTCAGTCCATCCACAGCAAGGGGCAGCAATGCAGCCTTAGAGATATCCTTCCTCCCAACATGTATTTAAAAATCCAACCCCACAACACACACACGCACACACACACACATACAACACACACACACACCAAACAAGAGACCTATTCACTGAGTCTGCAAAGCCACCTTCTTCTCGTGGTTATGCAAATACTAAATTGAATCAACTGGCTACACTGTTCAGCCCATTGCTGAAACATGATAGAAAAAAAAAAGTTGAGTATTCCAAGGAAATTGATTCCAACAGTTCATTTTCAGGCTGCGTGGATGTCTGTGTGTCTGAAGGTGGAGACACAAATACATCTTGTTGAAGTTGAGGCTGCTATTCGGAAAAGTCGCTTACAGTTTCAGATTCCCCTTTTGCCCTTTCTCCCGGGGAGGTAAGATTCGGAGCCATTTCGGAGGCACCGCAGAAATCTGCGTGCAGCCCATCCCTGGGGCAGAGGACGCCTCTCCGAACTCTCTCCTGGTCCTCCTTTCCCTGCTGTTGACAGGACGCGAGGTCTGAGGGCCAATTTAATTGAGCGTCCACCCGAGGCGGGAAGGCAGCCGGCTCCAGCCTCCAATCCTGCCGGAAGGAAGGAAGGGTTGTGGAGACGGCCGGAGAGCCCGCTGGGAACACAGACTGCCCTTCCCCTTCCGACCCTGGGCACAAGGACTTTCTTTGGGCTATAGAGAAAACTGACTTGTACTCCAGAAAACCAGCCATTCTTTCTACTTTCTAGGCCTCGGCAGTCTCTGATTTCTCCAACTCGTAGACAACCGTGCCTTCGGTACCTCAGTTTCCCCAACTCAGAGACCACAGCGGGAAGTTTCTGAGGGGGAAAGGGACTCATTTGTTTCTCGGAAAAATCATACCGGGGGCCTTACAGAGGAGGGGATCAGCTTCTCCTCTCTAGTCCAAGGCGATGTTCCCAGACGTGAGACCCTGGGTTGAGTCCCAGTGTCGCAGTCCCGGCCCGGGACAATCCGAGCTATAGATGTAGCGCTCTAGCAGCTTTGATCGACCATCTCCATCTTAGGCACCGTCCCCTCACCCCCACCAAAAAATCCAATCTTTCTGCACATCCCATACATCACTTCAATAAAAATGATTTCACTAAATAAAGATTTAATACGTTAAATCTGTCTTTGTCTCTGATTGATGCCCCTTTGTCTTGAAAACGATTTGGATTTTACTGATCACTAATTCTGGGGGAAACGCCGTCGCTGGGAGTCGGGGTGTTATTATTGTTGGAGAGCCCTTGTCCGGGAGGCGAGCACCCCGTGCGTGCGCACTGACACGCGCGCGCGCTCAGAGGCCTGCCGCTCGCTTCTCGTGGGCTCCGGGCCGGGAAGCCCAGAAAGGTCCGCGCAGCCCGGGACGCGGGGAAGGGAGCGCGGCGGGGGAGGGGAGCGGGCGGGGGGAGGAGGGCTGCGAGGCCGGGCGCGGCGTCTGTCGGAGAATCACTTGCCCTGAATCGCAGATTTTCACGGCTTAGAAAGAAAAGGTAAAGCTAATGTCTGGCTCAATTAATAAACATGGTAATTTCACACCCGGAGAAGGACATAATTTCATCCGAGCGCTATCGGCGCCATCACAATGGGTCAGGGCGCAGCTGCGGCGAACCCGGGTCATTACGGAGTCGCCGCGCGCCTCCCGCGCCCGGGCGCAGCGCGCGCCTCCAGGCAGGGAAGGCTGCGGGCGAGGCCGGGGCTTCCCCCGATAAAGGACTTACCCACCGCGCCGAGCTGGAGCCGCCCTCGGAGCGGAGCAATCGGCCTGCGGACCCCGCGCCCGCGGCGCTCCCCTCCGCCCCTCCGCGTTTACTTTCTAAAAATCAAAGATGCTCAGCCTCGCGTCTCTCCGGATGTCTTTTTACAACAAAACCGCGACCAATGCAATGTACGGCACGCACCCACACACCTATTTTGATTTTTTAGAGGTTGTCTTTGATTCGCTTGTCCATGGAAACCTTTTGTATCTGTAAATTGCAGGACAGTTGTAGCTGATAAATTTCTGATGTCAAGATTTGGGGCCAGGAGCTGGGAGAGACAAGATATTAGCTTCAATCTCATAATCGCTTAATCACATTACACTTTAAGTGAGCATGTGTAATTTCACCCATCAATGATTTATTTAAGCATTTGGAGCACAATTACTTGTCTCGTACGCAAATACTGACTGCAGCATTGTTTGCTAGAAAGAAACCCTGAGATTTAGGAAACTGAACATATCTTTTCCGTTCCATGACGGGCCCCACCTCAGAATCAAAATTCATCTGTAATCGAGACCCGCGGGGCCCGTCTCCTCAAAGGCAAATCCACCCGAACCACAAGGGGGGGTACCTTTTCCCCCTTTTCTGGGCTTAGATTTTTAAACAGATCTTCAAAGCTAAAATAAATGCCCATTAAATAGCCGCATGCAAATAGGATGGAGCCGGGTAGCTAAACACACAAAGCCCATCACACATAAAACAAAAGCATGATTGATGGCAACCCGGATGCTCGTGTGTTTGGAAAAAAAATTACACTTGTCCAGTCTCCCAGGTGTCTAAATTATTGAAGAGCGACGTGCATATTTCAACTAGAGAAGGAGGCCGAGGTTAGGGACCCGTGGTCGGCGCAGCGAAAGCCACAGTAGGGTGTATTCGGGTTGGGGAGACGCTGGTGCAAAGAATTTTCACACGTTCTTCTCTGGGCGGCCAAGGAGGCCCGGGTAGCTCTGGGGCAAATGGTTAGAGCAAATGGAT
>PVJO010016088.1:0-43044 GCA_004026905.1 Hystrix cristata | reverse complement strand
TTTGCCATTTTTATTTCTTCATCTGAGAAATGTTTATTCATTTCATTTGCCCGTTTTTGGATTGGGTCTTTAAATTTGGGAGGTTTAATTTTTTTGAGTTCTTTGTATATTCTAGATGTTAGACCTTTGTCTGATGGATAGCTAGCAAATATTTTTTCCCAGTCTGTGGGTTTTCGCCCTACTCTATTGGTGATTTCTTCTGCTGTGCAAAAACCTTTTAATAGCATGTAGTCCCGAGCACTGATTCTTTGTATTGTTTCCTGTGCAGTCTGGGTTTTGTTCATAAATTTTTTTCCTACCCCTATTTGACTAATTGTTTTTAACTGGGTCCCTTGACCGTAAAGGTGATTTGGGCACTGGGGAGACACAGGTTCAGTGGAAAGTGCTAACCAAAGAACTCGTTAGCATAATACAGAGCAAACAATTAACTGATTGATCCAGCCGAACCGTGTTTTCATTTTTCTAACAGCAGTTTTGGCACCAGATGGAGAATGTTAAATAATAATGCTCTAAAACATGCAAAGGAAAAGCTACACTGCTGGACCAGTAACTGTCAGAAGCTTCTCAGGGAAGGAGCTGTGTCAGACACAGGCTTCTGAGACATTCTGGGAATTACAGATCTTTCCATTAATTTATTTTGTATTAGTATATGTGTGCCATGTGTGACGATCATATTCATCTTGGGTAATTTGTACCTTCACATAACATATTTTAATTCTTTTTTATCTATTCCCCTCCCCAGTTACAAAAGCTGTTTGCATTTTTTCCTTTCAATTCTCTCCCTCCCCTGCCCTCTCTCTCCATAAGGCCCATGCCACTGGCACCATCCATTAATCCCTGAGAGTCTTCTGGAACTAGTCAGAATGGAGCATAAAAGGAGCTTTGACTACAATGCGAAGGAGGCCGGCATGCGCTGGGCCTCAAGAAGCGGCACATCTGAGACTCCAGACTCAGGGGCTACGGGCTGGAGCCTGGAGCGCTGGGCCAGACGGCTAGCGTCCTGTTCTGAGGATCCAGTGAGCAGAGTCCTGCAAAAAGTCAGCCCTGCAAAATGGGAACCGAGTAACTGGAAGACCCATGGTGGGGCCAAGAGAGAGAGGACGGCAAAGGGCCAACACACTGACATCCAGACCCAACCAGAGCTCCTACGTTTTCTCCCATGTGCTGTGGAAGTACCCAGCTCCCCACGGCTTTCCATCCCACTGCCCAGGCCCTGCTCCGAGCGCCCAGCTCCCTCCCTCCTGCTGGTCTCGGCCTACTCTTCCCACAGCTGCTCTCCATGCGGTACCCGGTGTCGCCCTGCTAACCCGGGAGCCGCAACTCACCTGATCCCTGACCCACCAGGGCCAGCACCACAGCGCCTTCTTTGCGGCCCTGAGACCAGGCTCCCCCTACTTTCTTTCTTTTACTTTTCTTTTTTGTTCTTTTAATTTTTTACCAAGAACATGTGATGGTACGTTGTAGATAAACAGAGTGATGACATTCATCATTATTGTGTACATGATGTATCTTGGTTCCCCCCTTCCCACCCCTCTCTCCACTCCACTTCTCCTCCTTATTTACAGTAGCTTTATTTCCATTTTTCCATTTTTCCTTTTTCTTTCTCTTCTCTTTCTCTTCCTTCCTTTTCCCCTCTCCCTCTCTAGTTCTGCTCCTATTTGAACATTGTCTTTCTTTTCACATCTTTTACACCATTTTGTCCTTATTTACACTTACGGTTTCTTGTATCAGAGAAACAATTCAATATATAGTCATGAGTGTCTGATTTAGTTCACTTAAGAGTATGTTCTCGAGGTGCATCCATCTACCCATAAATGTTTCGAGTTTATCTCTGCCACTTGTCCAGGCTCCCGGTGTCACGGCGACCCCGTGCTTACCCGTCCTCCAGCCTGACAGGTGCACTCCTCTTCATGACCTTCACAGCGGCTGTTCCCTACACCAGACTTCTCCTCCAGGTCACTTCGTGCGGACTCGTTCACCTCTTCACACCCTGCTTTCTGGGTGAGGCCCATTTCAGGCAGCCAAGGTGAAACCACAGGCACCAGCTCTCCCCCAGCACAGCTGCAGTCCCGGGCCTGCAGCAACCCCACTGCAAGAAGAGGACAAACCATTCACCGCTCTGTCTGGTTATCGCCGGTCCTGGTCGTGCTCCGAGTTCAGAACCTCTGAGGTCATGGACCCTGCCATGTTTCCTCTCAGGATGAATCCTACACCTTCTAAATGCAACCTGCCAAAAAGAAGGAAAAGAAGGTTTCAAGGTAAGTGCAGGATGAAATAAATCAAAGAATAATTGGAAAATTGGCTCCAGGTTTCTCTAAAAATTAACAGGATATCAGGGTGCTCTATGGCCAGGAGAGACTGAAAGTGGAGCAGAGCAAGCTTTGAGGTGGGTGGCAGTCTCTCCTCCTTCCCTTGTAGCAATGCCCCTTCTAGTTTGAGTGTGGCAGGAGAGCAGGGTGCCTGGTGAAGCCCTTCTGACACTGGTCAGGGATAGCCTGTGTCCAAGCATGTAAGCCCTTGCAGTGTGTGTAACTTGAGACAGGAAGTATCCTAGGGGCAAACGCCGAAGGGTTCAAGCATCACAATTTTCATTATGAACAAATGCTGAAGGGAAGAGAATATTATCTCTATTTGCCACATTACTCAAATCTTAATATTGGTCAAGAAACTGTAATGAAGAGGACTATTGAGAAGAGTTTCATCTTATTGCATTATTATATTTATCCTTAAAATTCAGCACATCCCATTTTCCATAATTTCCTTCTCTTCCCTTAGTCTGCTCTGGCTGCTTTAGGAAAGCCCCTGAGCAGGACCCTTGGGAGCCTCTTGCAGCCCTAGAGCCTGGAAGGTGACCATCGACACCCTGCTAGCTTCGTGTCTCTACTTCTGGGTTTCCAGACGGCCCCTGCAGATGTCTCCTCACACAGTGGAAGGTGGGCCGCTTTATAGGAGACACAATGCCATTTGGACAGGATCCGCCCTCAGATTGAGTCGCTTTAAATATCCTCAGCTTCTAATCCGATCACCTTGTGATGATTTAGATTTGAACATGAGCTTGGAGCACATAGGCCCAGACTGTAGCATGCAATTACTGAAAGTTTGCCTGTGTGCTGTCTCAAGAGTAAGGTGCAAACCACACATTTAAACGTATCATCCCTATCTTCCTGATGTCAAACCAATTGGAGTAATTTTAATTTCCATGCTATAAAGAAAAATAGCTCATGTATAGCTGTGGTTTTCATCTGAAGGAAATATAAATATATGCTGAAAATTGCAGGTTCTGGATAAAATAGCAACACTCGCTTTACCACACTAAGTGATGATGGTACCCTTTGGGTTTAGCTGATTTGGTTTTTACAGAATGTCCCAGTTTCCAAATTTCTTCCTAGAAAATACTTACATGTTAACCTAATATAATGAGACCACTGAGCTGAAACATTGCATAGGTTGGCTTTCATTAGGATGTCTGCGTAAAGATTGCTTACATTTTCTGGGTGGTAATTAGATGCATTAAGGGTGAATGGTTCCTTGGGGCTTATTCTAGAGATTTTTTTCTTCCAAACTTGTGTCAAAGTTCACCCAGAGTGGGGGGCGATGAATGTCACCAAGGGAGATGGTGAATAAAAGCTTTTGAAATAAATCAATGAGGGCTGGGGATTTAGCTCAGTGGTTAGAGTGCTTGCCTTGCAAGCACGAGGCCCTGAGTTCGATCCCCAGCACCACCATAAATAAATAAATAAATAAATAAATAAACTTGATCCAGAAATAAATCAATGGTCATGGGTCAAACATCTGGATGTGGATGGCATCTAGGCAGAATACTGAGAGGGCAAAATTTTGCATTTATGCATTACTGGTATTGAGGGGAAATAAAAATAAACGTATTATTTGATTAAGATAAAAACAAGAATACAACTTTGATGGGCTGGGGATTTAGCTCAGTGATTAGAGTGCTTGCCTTGCAAGCACAAGGGCATGAGTTCAATCCCCAGCACCACAAAAAAAAAAAAAAAAAACACAAAACAACAAAAATAAGAATACAACTTTGAATTAAAAAGTATGTAACTGATGTCACAGATACAGGATTAACAACATAATTTCAGTGCAAAGGTGGAATTTCCAAAAATACTCTATTTTAAATGGACTTTTTTTTTTCTTGTTTTTTTGAAACAGTGTCTAACTAAATGACTAAACTGCCTAGGCTGGGCTCATTTGTGATCCTCCTGCCTCAGCTTCCAGACTGCTGAGATTATGGGCATGTGCTCATTTTAAATGTGCATTATTTTGAGGGTGCCATTTTTATTTAGCTGTCCTAATCTTTCTGAGCCTTGGGTTCTTTTTCACATATGGAGTGTTATGCTTTTTTGGTGTGTATGGTGCTGGAGACAAAATCCAGGGCCATATCCCCAACCCACTATAAGATCTTTTAAGTTTATTCAAACAATAAATGTCTGAGGCTTTGTGATATATGTGTCATTTTATAACCCTTATGTGGAAGTCCATTTAAGTACATCTCAGAGAATCTTAAATGCTATCTTTTAGTTTTTGTTCTAGAATTATTTATGTCCACTTATCTCTTGAATTCACTCTGTTCAGTTGACAGGTTTGGATCAATTTTCTTCAAACTGAGTTTTCATTAAAGGGTGAGTCCCAATTTTTTGAAAGCTCAATCCTTTCTCTCATAGCCACCTGATACATAAACAATGTTTGGAACAATAATTTAAAATGATATTCCAAAAATAATATTTCCCAATTTAGCAAAAAACAAAACACACAAAACAAACAAACAAACAAAAACAAATAGCATCTCCTAGTAAATCAAAATACCAAGTAAACAAAACATTTTTGGTACAAATACATTCCAAATATCACACATGGCCCGCTCATACTGGAATATGAGGTTGTTCGAAAACTCACATTTAACTGAACATTCTGTATTTTTCTGGGAACCTTAAATACAACACTCATTGTTTTTCTTCTTTACATAATGGTAAAAATAAAGAGGTCTCAATATATGTGCTATTGGCTCTTTTTAGAAACATTAATCAACAATTTAACACTGTGTGATATCTAAAAATCAATGTGAATTTCAAACTTTCACTCACACTTTTTGAGAGGTAAATTATAAGTGTTGTATGTTGAACTGGCTTGGAATAGAGAGTGTGGGACATGCGTTCTCAGTGTGTATGTATAGAACGGAATTGTGGATGATTCTTAGCACTGGGTGTCAAGTGGCACCGGCCCCTCCTGAGGGGCTGCGACGTCCTGAATTTGTCCTAAACAAGCTGGCTTTGCCTGAAGGGGATTATTGTGGGGACTGACTTTTGTGTCACCTTCACCGAGCCACAGAGTACTCACATATTTGGTCAAACATTATCCTGCATGTTTCTTTGAAGATGTTTTTAGATGAGCTAGTTTTTTTTGTTGTTGTTTAATTATTTTTAGACTTTGCAATTTTTTCATTTGTTTTTGTTGGCTAAACAGTTGAATTGGTTTTATTTTGGTAGATTCATACATGTACATGACATATTTTGATCATTTTCGCCCACATTACCCCGAATTAATATCTTAATACCAAAGAGGTCTTTGGAACACTCGGGAAACTGTCCGCACCATTGCTGAGCACACAGAGGGTGTTTATCCCCCAGGGAACAGCAGGGCAGGGCGTGACGTTCAAATACAGCACCAAGGACAACAGGGGGAAATCCACACACCTGCATCCTCAGTGGGCCATAGAAGATCTGACTGTTCTGCCAACACGATGTGCTTGATACCCTTTCTCTTTCCTCATTCCATTTGCAAAAAGTCTGGTGTGTCATCTGCCTTTTACAACAGAGTGTGTCCACCATTCAGTTTTGTTCAGTGTTGCTTGACTCTTTTATAACTGCCCATGCTGCTCCTACAATGCTTCCTGCAAAAAATTCATTAAGAGGGCTCACTATACTAAAATCATTCTTTCCATATACGAACATGTAATTTCATTTTGGGTCTGTTGTGGGGGAATGACCTTGGGGAGTATATCTGGGTCCCCCTCTTCCTTTTCTTTCCAGAGCTCTTCCCCCATGCCATGTCATGGAGGCCAGGAAGTAAGCAGCTTTGCTCTGCTGTGTCCTTCTGCCATAATGTTTCTGTCTTCTAGTCAGCCAACCGTGGACTGAAACACGTGGAACTACAAGCCAAATAAGCTATTTTTTCCTTTAAGCTGTAGGCGTCGGGTATTTTGTCCCTGCGATGGAAAGCTGACCAGTACAATAGTGAAAGATCAATTTCTATTAAGCTCTAACTTGAAAGTGCTCTTAAATTTTCAAATAATTGAATGTCAAAGTCCTTTAAACCTCAAACTAGATTTTCAGGGCTGCTCCACCTCTCTAGGGGGCTTGGGTGTGGGTGCCTCAGGGCACAGACAGAGGGCTCCTGGGTGAGCAGGAAGTCCTCCCTGGCCTGGGGCATCTGCGTATGTTGAACCCACAGACACCATTGATTATTTTAACCAGGCTCAATTTGTCTTTGAAAGAGACATTTTAAAAAGCAAAAGAGCTTAAACAAACATGAAAGTAATTTAATTCAGCCGTAAACATGAAAGCTAATAAGATTACAATGAATCGATCTAAATATTACTTAAAATAATTAGAAATGATTTTTGATGCCATGCTGTTTCAGTTGCGACACTTTTATGTCACTTCAGGAAGCAGACAGATTATTGCTATGGAGAATATTTTCTTATTGTTTATAACCTTCAAAAGAAGTGTCAGTGTTGGCGGCCTGTCAATCAAGCCTTCTCCAAATGAGGATGAATATTCTGCATGGTTGGGAGCTCCGCTCTTCTCCAGGACCTGCACGCCAAATGGGCATGCCGCGATGGTGCCAACATAATAGCATACCACTTCAGAGGGTGCACACATTTGGTTTTTACTACTTTCTATCCTATGCAAAGTCACATGAAAAGAACATTCTATTAACTGTTGAAAATTGCAGGTTGTCCTTCTGCACAGCCACAAAGGTCCTGAGGCTCTGTGAGGAGTTTCCTGGGTGTCTCCTTTATGCCTGAAGAAGCCCTGTGGTTAGAGACACTGAGGAACAAGCCTTTCCTTCCTTTCTTGTACTTTTTCTTCTTTCTGTTGGAAAGAATATTCAAACTCTTATCTGTGAGGTTGGAAATCATTACTATCAAAATATTGTTTCTGAGTGAAAAAGTATTTGTGTGCAACATCTTGTACAAGCCTCAAGGTGCATGTTGGGTGCTTGGCCCCTTTCTCTCCCGTGAGAAGCTCCCCAGGCTGGGCCACAAACACAGTTGTCCTTAGCACTGCTCAACCTCAAAACACACAGCGGGCTGAGACACACTGAGTGAATCTCTCAGAGTTGTAGCAAACTTTCCCATTCATGACTTATTTCTTTGTGCATCTGCTCATAACTCAGTTGTTTAGAACCTTCAGGATTCATCTGCATGGCACTAAACATTCAGTCCAAGAAACATGACATCATAATTAGCCTATCCATTTTTTTCAGAGTGTGAGCCACGTAGACAGAGGAGGTAAAGGGAACATTACACAGAAAGGTTAACAGGACAAACACACGATGGGGTTATTCTCATCAGTAACAAGGACGAATATTCTGGGAATGCTGTGAAACAGGCGCTGTGTCCTCATCCGGAGTCTGCTCGTCACAGTGTTGCACCGTGAGCTTGGCAGCCCCATGTGCTGAGGTCCTCATGTTTTTGTGAAAATGCTTGCTTACCAGGGTCACACAGATAAGGAAGCTCAGTTTTGAAGTGTCAGGTCATTAAAATCTACTGTGAAAACCATGTTATACTCCTCAAAGGCAACTTCAAATAATGCTGTTTCCAAAAGCTCCTGAAGGTCATGCCAAAATGGGGCTGGAAGCAGTGGGATTTCCAGGTGTGAAATTTAAATAAATACTACATAAATGTCAAGACCATATGCATCGTAATGATGTAAAATGCTTTAATAATAATAAACAGACTTCATCTATTCTGAGGATTATTTAAGAATTTTTTAAAGAACTGCTTTCATATTTTTGCTGATAACTTTAGTTCTATTTTATGACTTATTTTATTGCTTAACTTGTGGTATTCAGGTTATAATGTCCATGTGGACAAACAGCCCAATAGACAACGTCTCTGTTCCTCTCTCAAGCTTGGGAAGCAGGAGGACCCTTCAGTGGGGCTGGAGTTCACCTGTTTTCTGATTCGGCTGCACATGCCCCAGGAGGACAGAGTGGGACAGGCCTATGGTGGGCATCTCACAAGAACTCACGAAGAACGAGGGACAAGGACGCAACCGTGGTACCAGGAAACACTTTTAAACTCTTCCATGAATTAACACTTTATATGTCCTTTCTTTCCTGTAAGTTTTTATTTCCATCACCCTAAATGTGCACACAGGTTCCATCACAGTCCGTTCTGGGGCCTGACAGCCACCGGCTCCCTTCCGTCTCTGCAGTCAGCCTTTCTCAGACACCCACCAGTGAGACCCCGAGGTGCATGCTGCCCTGCTGTGCTGCACTTTGGGTTCAGCCTGGTGCTTGGTTTACTGTCCCTGAAGGACTCTTGAATATCAGCAGAAGGTTTCTTTGAAGTCAGCCAGTTGCGTATACTCAAATTTTTCAAGCATACCCACCAGCTTGGTCTTACTCTGCCTCTCAAATGACCTAAACTCAGATTTCCTTATCATGGAGCTAAACATGATCACACCTCAAAATTTGAAATCGTGTGTCATGACAGCTCTCACTGACTGGTTTCTGGAGAATGGGTAACTCTCTTGGAGGCTTTTTTTTTTTTTAACCCTACTTGGCCAAAGCCCGGAATGACCAAAGCGATGTTGAAAGATTATTGTCTCCAAATCCCCCGGTGTCCTAGATAATCAGATGACAGTGAACAGAGAGTTCAGAAAACAGCGGGTGAGTCCTGAGAGAAGACTGGCCCGCTTTGGCAGTGACTCTTACCCAACGACAGCAAAGAACACTGGGTGTCCTCTTTGAGCTCAGGGCAATGAAGCATCTGCTAATAGCTGGACACAACTTTTTAAGATGGGAAAAATAACTGATTTACAAAAATTCCCTCCCCAGATGACTCATGTGTCAATGTTCCGTGGATGAAGTATGGCTCACGACAGTAGTTTATCAAGACTTTAGGTAATAGTTGACAAATTAATCAATGGGGGTGTCATTGGGCACTGATTTCCATCAATATTAAACAGCAAAATGAGCAGAACTGTGACATTTACTTTTGAAGCACTGGTGACAAAAGGCAATTATAACAAAGTTGAGGCATTAAAAATATCCCTGCAGCAATAAATAAGAGGCAGATGAGAAGAATGGGGGATTTTAATTGGAAATGGGTTCCCTTTCAAAGAAATGATGAAGGAAAACAAAAACAAACAAAACCTTGACACACAGTAATTGGAGTTGTCATATTTCATCCCATGCAATTAAAGGTTAAGGTTATTTTCTCTGATTGTATTAATTACAAAAGTAAATAGATATGATTGAAAAGTGAAATGATGCTGTTAGATGCAATGTCAACAAAGCCCTAAAATCTACCAAATGATATTTTGAAGACAGTTTTTGTCATTTCAAATGATCACGAAGCAGACTTGTCACCACCCTCATGGAAAATAACCAAGTAATTGTGATAAATGGTTATTTATACTATTTTTTCTTGTGCTTTCTTCTATTTAATCTAAAAATACCCAACTTTCAGGAGAAGTATAGTAGAGAATCTGAAGAAAGATGTATTATAGTGTCCATTCTGGTCATCGACCTGCAGGCGAGGATGATACGGCCTTATAAATGACTTGCACAAGTAACCCACCGGTAGCTCCACCCTAGGGCAAGGCTTTCATAGAAGTTCCTGCAGTCATGAGAATCATGCATTCCGTCATAAATTAGGCGAGACCAGGTAATATAATCACCGTATGCTGCAATGACCTATTATTCCTAGAAAAAGAAACACTCTGCTCCCTGCGCCAAGAGTCTACATTCTACTGTTGTCCCTTCTTGCCCTAGTGCTGGGAAGCAGAGTCCCAGCTCAAGAGTCATCTAGAAGCAGTGTTCTCAGCAGTGCAGAAGGCTGGAGAAACTCAGCTATTCTGTGTCCACACTGGGCCCCTGTTTACACTCCAGGCACTGCCCGTCCAGGGCTGTGTAGTATCTAGAAAGCAGGAGGATTATTGATGGTCTGCAGCAACCTCACTTTAGCAGTTGGCTTGGGTGGCTGGAAAAACATACTATGGGGTGAGTTGATGCAAAGAGTTGATGCAAAGAGGAGGAAAGTGTTTTCCTACAGTTCTGGATCTGAGAAGCCTGGGGTCAGGGTGCTGGCCTATCCTGTTTCCAGTGAGGGCTCCTTTCCTAGACCACAGGTGGCCTCCTTCTCACCATGCCCCTCCTTGTTGCATGCACGTACAAAGAAACAGACAGTGTGAGTTCCCTGGTGGCACTACCTATAAAGGCAGTCTGCTGGATCAGGGCCCCAACTTTCCAATCTCACTTAACTTTAATTGCTTCCTTAAAGAACCCTCCTCCAAATACAGCCATCCTGGGTGCTAGGCCTTCAATATATGGGTTCAGGAAGCCACAAGAATTAACATTGTAGCAGCTGCTTCTCTCCAGCAAAATACATGTCCTTTATTTATTTATTTATTTATTTATTTTGGTGGTGCCGGGGATCGAACTCAGGCCCTTGTGCTTGCAAGGCAAGTACTCTAATCACTGAGCTAAATCCCCAGCCCCCATGTCCTTTAAATATGCAAAATATATTTATCTCATCCCAGAAGCCTAAAAGTCTTATTCTAGAATCAACTCTGAAGCCTGAGACACAAAGATCTGTGTACACAGGAAGTACAGATCTTCCATAGCTGTGTGTCTTTGCTTTGATTAAACATTCTCAAACCCAAAGCGAGAAGGAATTGGACGGGAGAAAGAGTGACAGTTTCTTAGCAAGTACAACTTAGTAAGGCAAATTCCTTAGGTGTCCAGCTTGAGAACACTTCTCTTTAGATGGACATTTTGTTCCAAATGTGCACTGAGGAGGCTGTACCATAGCCAGCCCTGTGTGCTGGCCCAGTGTCCAGGTTCTGCAGCACGGACCTGCCCCTGGGCAGGAGGAGGGGTGTCTGGGCTCATGGAGACTGAAGACTCGGCCCGGCCCTTTGAAACTCAGGAGGAGCCAGCCAGGTCCACAGGCCTGTGGGGGCAGAGGAGCCGTAATGACCTCTGAATCATCCTCAGATCATTCTTGCTTTCATGAAGGATAAAACAGATTTTCACTGGAATAACTCTATTGCCCCAGCCCACGGAACTCTAGGAATTTGGAAGTCTTCCTTTGTTTGTCCTGTCTTTGTTCCCACTATTTTGAGCCGGCCAGAGCCCCATTTATATAATCCCTGCTGCATCAGCCCTGCTGAGAGGACAGATTGAAGCGTGACTCACAGTCTCTATCACATGGCTGTGCAACCTCGCCCCAGCACCCTCTTCAGGACAGGCATCTTCACCTTTTGCAATGTGGATAAACTGAGAATTATTTAATTCTTCAAACTCTGGTTTCTTTCTCCTCCTCCTTCTCCTTCTTCTTCCTCTTCCTTTTCCTCTTCCACTTCTTTTCTTTTTCTGTGGGGGTACTGGGGATTCTGGTTTCTTTTTGCTTAACAATTCCTTTAAAGTATCTTTGTCTTCTCATATTTTACTATAAGCTCCTTCAACAGTTTGCTTACAAATACTTTCAGTTAATTATCCAATGTTATCACTCATGTTTTGCTTCCCTCAAAGAAGCAGAAAACAGCTCAGTCAAGTTCTTTGTCATTTTATAGCAAGAATCATCTTTCCTTCACTATCTAATCATCTGTTTCTCATTTTTAGTTTCATCTGAAACCTTATGGAGGATAGATTTTAATGTCCTCATGGCTCTATATATTCTTTTCAAGGTTCTGTGGTCTTTTTCTAGTATGCATCTTCCTGACTCTACTCATTACCCAGTTCTAAAACCATTTCTCCAATTTTAGGCATCCAGCTTTCACACCAAATTTTGCAGGAGTCAGAATCATCCAGAGAAATCAGACCAATAGGCTAGTGAGTGTGTCTGTTGTTGAGACCCAATAAACTTCTTGCATGTAAATTTTGGTTATCACTGCCTAACACAGAACAATGTTAGTCTTCCTAGGCTTAGTTACTTTCTCATTGCTGGGACAAAATACTCAAAACCCACAAGTTAAAAGAGGAGAGGTTTATTTCAGCTCAGAGTATGTAGAGGTTTCAGTCCATGGTCAATGATTCCCAAGCAGGGAATTATGGCAGAGGGACACGGCAGAGGAGAAACAGTCCATAGCAGAGCAGGAAGGTAGGAGGAAGCAGGAGCCTTCCTTTTCTTTTTATTCCATTCAGGCTAAAAGCCCATTGGTTGGTGGCACTCATGCCCAGATTGAGCCTTCCCGTTATCCACATCCAAAATTTTGCTAAGCTGAGAAGTGGATTAATTTAATAATCACGTACTCTTAATCCATATTCACACACTCTAGATCCAGTCACCTCCGAAAAGCCCCACCTATGAGTGCATGAGGTTTTGGGGGACATTTAACTATAAGCCATAATGTAAGCCTTCTGAATTCCAGAGACTATTCACTCTGGAAAATGCAGCGATTCTTATACATGTTGTAGGGTCTCCTATCTTTCTTACAGAGTACAGCGACAGGCATTACGTAAATTATAGTTTCAAACGCATTTTGTAAATCATCTCCAGAGTTTGATTTCCCCTTTCAGGTTCTGCAAATGCCAGTGTAGAGTTGCTGGACTCTGGTGATATCTAGTGATAGCACACAAATGTCCCCAGCAAAATGCGAGTATTGTCAATCCTGGGGGAAAGTGGTCATAACTTCAGGGCCCTCTTCTCTCTTAGCAAAGTGGTCCAAGAAAAGTCCAACCCTCAGTAGCATAGTCCTGCAAGTGAAAACTTGTCTTTTGGATGTCTTCACCTTAAAATTTACTCTGTCGGTAACCAAGGATCAGCCTGTAGATGACACAGGTGCGCCTCAATGATGTTGCCTTTTGATGGAGGGTGACAAGGAGATAAACCCACCACTACTTTGCAACATGAGTGGTGCAGAATTAGGTTTGAATAAGAACTCTGGGGGAATTTAAGTACAAAGTGTCTGGGAAAGTTGTTTGGAAGGGGAGGTGAAGAAAGCAGTTTTGCTGGTAGAGATCAGTGTGAGCTGATTATTCAAGGTACCAGGGTGGGGTTTTCAGGACTGAAGGATAATAATGAATTTACTCTGTAGAAATATGGGCATCAGCTCTTGTGCCCTGGACCATGTTTGTCACCAAGATGAGGACTCCACATTCAACCTCTATCAGGCTTGATAGAGGCTCACAGGCTGGACACAGAGGGGTTCCCTGGGCTACAGAGTAAAGACAAATCATCTTGTGCTACATATAAGATATATAATATATCTAATGTATATGTGTAACAAAACTTCCTTTCTGAAACATTGTAACACAGGCTTGTCCACTCCATGGATCATAGGTTGGCCATGCCTGAAGGGCATCTCAGGGGACATCTTTGCCACACAGATCCATCATCCCAATGTAGGGTGGCGAGTGCACTGCTGGAGACAAGCAGAGTGCCGGAGTCCCTGGAGGGGGCTCAGCAAGAGTCCCTTCTCTGAGCAGAGACTCTGAGCAGTTGTCCTCAGGCTCTTCCTTGCTGGCACTCACAGACCAGCCCAACGGCACTCTGTAGGTGGTGCCATTGCTGTCTCTACCTTGCAGCTGGGCAAGTGAGACAAGAAAAGGTGAAGGAGCAGATGCAAAGTCAAACACCTGGCAAGTGGTGTAGACAGGTCTTAGGAGATGTTCCCAGTCTTCCAGCCTTCTGTGTCAGGTCTACACCAGCGTCCATCGACAATTGGGGCCAGTTTCAGTGAACCTGCATGAGTGTCTCTCTTTGGAAGCCAGGGAACTGGGAGCCATCTGGGAATCAGCTCGTAGGTTCAGAAGCACACCCGGGCCAGGAAGGTGGGCTGGTCCGTCATGGAGGACATCAAACACAAGTGAGAGACACATTCTCTGCAGAGAACTCTCTCACCCCCGCTGCCTTTGCTAGTTGATCCTTAATCATGGTACATCAAGTTGAATGGATTAAGAAATACCTAAAATATTTGTAGGCACAGTCCTGGGTGCATCTGGGAATGATGAACATGCAAGTCTGCAAATGGAGGGGGAAGACCTGGCTTATTGGTTCATGGCTCCAACCTATAGGCTTGTAGCCTGGATGGGATAAAAAGAGAAAGAAATCTGCCATTTTATTTCTTCGGAGGAGTTCTGGTCTCTACTACTGTCTTGGGACACTGGTCTCGAGTTCCTTCAGGCTTCCAGGACAGGCTCGTTAGCCTTTCAACACAAATCCTTTGGACTTCCAAACACAGACTCACATGGACTCTGCAGGGAGCTCCAGGCCCTCTATCTTTGTATGTTCTGGCTCTTCAGCACCCAGATGGCCATTTCATTTGTCCATATATATATATATATATTCTGCTCCTCCACTGAAGCCTAACCAATAAAGCACCATGGTCTAGGATGGAGGCCATCAGGTCATGGGCAGGTTCAGCATCTGGCATCCTTGCTAGCATGTGGTGCTGTGCCAGCATCCTGGCACTGGGGTGTGGCCAGGCAATATGAGGAATACAGAGGCAAAACTTGTCGTGAAATTTCTTCACAAATACTTTCCATCATGTCTTACATCTATGCTCACTAATGGAAAATTTAAGGGGTGAGCAGATCATAGTTTATTTTTGATAGTTTTCCTACAATGTTTGTCCTTGATTTATTTTTCATTCTTTTAAAATCTTCATTTTCTTTTAAAATATAGAGCTCTCTTACTGGTTCCTATTTTCCAAGGCAAGAAACATAGATCACTTGCTAATCCTCCAAGGAAAGGCATTTTTCTGTCCGAAATTGCATATTTGATAGTTTTAGCTTCTTTTTAAAGAAGTCATTTGAGCTTCTTAGGAAAATTACTTTGCACACAGCAATCTGCTATTAACAGTCATTTAGTGGCATAGAACTTCAGAAATCATCCCAACTAATGGAATGTCTTGTTTTGTAAATGAAGAGAATAAAACATAAGAGACAGCATACCTTCTGACAGCTTGCAGTGGGGCAGAGATAGGGGACAGCGAGGGAGACTTCGCCTGAATCTTTGTTCAGAGCACCGGTCCTCGCGGAGGGTGACGAGCGTGTCTGCAGTTGTCTGGGGCTGTCCAGGAGCTGTGCTCCTCCCGCTCAACCAGTCACCTTATGGGTTATGACTTTTTGAGGTGAGACAGCCTTGGGTTTTGCCTGCAGCTGGTCATTAATGTTGCTAATGAGAGTTTTCCTGAAGAAACTGGAAATAGCAGGATGTAACTGAGCCTAAATAGGGTATGTCAGAAGCCATCCCCTCCAAATGTCATCGCTGCAGTGGGACGGGTGGAATGGTATGGGAAGTATTGCACTATTTTTGAAGAGAGTCAGACGGCACTGTGATGCTTGGGCACATTTTGGCACCGCTACTTTCGATCCATGGCGCTTCAGTCAGGAAGTGGGCACTCCCCAGCTCTGGACTCGGCCTGGTACTGTGTGCTTAAGCTACATTGCTTCCTCATATTTGCTCAGGCCACACATCAAGATAAAGTGGTGTCCTGGTCAGAATTCAGCCCTTTTCAGGGATGCTCAGGTTCAACTAGCAAACAAGTAAGAAGACGTCAAGAAGGGTCAGGGATTGAGGATGTTTTGGCGCAAATACCCCCCTCTTCTGCTCCAGCATCAGCATGTCTCCACCTTCTTCTTAGAGCTGTGACCTAAAACAAATGTCTGAAACTCAAGATAAAAAAGGAAAAAGTCCCGAATCCATAGAAAAGAGGAAACATGCACTATTGCCTCCAGGTTTCATTTTAGTTAGAACTTTTAGAGACACCTTTATATGAGAGTCACAAACATGAGGACAGAAGTTCCTGAGAAGTGACTGGAGTGCCTCACCTGCATGGACAACTCCCCCCGAGGTTTCTTAGCAGAATCCCCCTCTGCACACACGCACATGTACATGCGTGACCTGTCCGTGAGCTGGTCCAGGACATGTGTCTCGGTTGCCTTCTCTCTGAAACACAATGCCCGACACCCTCCGTGATAGGAGGAAAGGTCTGTTTTGGCTCACAGTTTTAGAGGTCTCGGCCCATTGTCCATAGTTTGTTGGCAGGGTGTCAGGGTGAGGGAGAGCTGCTCACGGCGTGTGATTGAAAGCAGAGAGAGATCAGGAAGGAGGAGGGAGAGGGACCTTTCCAGATCATGCCCCGGTGACCACCGCCTCCACCAGGCTCCACCTTCCAACATCACATCCAGCTGCAACCTCTCGGTGGACAAGTCCAGCATCAGCCCCACGATCTGGTCAGTTCCCAAAACCCCAGCCGTGACTGCATTAGGCTTTGGGAGACGCCTAGATATAAACCATAATGCATTGCCCCTCCGAGTCTGTCTCCTCACTTACGGAATGTATAAAGTCAGGACGTGAACATCCACCTGCCAAGCCCCGCAGTGGTGCCGTGCGAAACAAACCAGTCTAGCATCAGGCCCGTGGCGAGCCGTCTGGTGAAGGGGAGGGAAGCCTGAATCAGTACAGTCCGGTTTCGCTGAAACGTCAGCACCAAGTATGTCTGGGATCGGGCGCTCTTCCCAGATCTCTACTGTGCGCCTGCGTGCTTCACGGTTGGTGCTTATGAAGGTGAGCACCGTCTGAATAAACACACTTCTAAGGAAAACTCTGCATCAAGCCTGCAGAGCTCATCCCCGACTGATGGCCGTTCTTCCTGAGTCGTCTCTTACTTATTTATTCATCTTTGTAATAGAAACATTTTATTTACAATTAAAAATATGTAAAATATAGCAGATGCATATAGGTTTGCTTTTCAAAGTGATATTTTGTAAATGCACATTAAGTCGGCCACCCTCACTGTGACTACATCGGAATCACACATTCCCAACTCACTTCTTCTTCAATGTGGTTCGTGCTGCTCTCTGAAGGGTGTTGCCTGGCCCCAAGTTCACGTCCAACCACAACCTCAGAACAGGATCTTTACAGAAGGAGTCCAGGCTGAGAGGAGGCCACGCTGGATTAGAGGCAGCCTCGGTGACAGACGGCCTGTAAGAGCAGAGAGAACAGGCTGCATCTCCATAGAGGGCAGGGGTCTGCAGGAGCCTCGGGAAGCCGCAGGACACAGGAGAAACGTGCCCCGGAGCCCCTGGAGCGGGCACAGCCCACACTTCTGGCCTTCTGAGCTATCAGAGAATAAGTTTCTGCCACCTCTTTGTGGCACTTTATTATCACAGCAGTAGAAACTGAGACCGTTCCCAGGCGTGGTTCTGTACCCGAGACTCCTCTGCTCGTTACGTGGCCGGCTGGGCATGGGGACAAAGGCCTCGTGCAGGGGTCAGGATGCGTGAAGACCCTCCTCCTCCCCGCAGCTGGTCTTGGGCATGGTCTTCGACCGCTCTGCTCCCTTCTACGTGTATAGAAAAGGGCAACCGAAAGTGCTGGTGCTTAAAGTTCTGCTAGGAAACATATAAAACCCTATAAATAGAGATCTTTATATTTTCTCTTATGATAACAAGAACTCTTATGAAAAACATTTTCATGTGAGACTCAGATCAAATGGAAGGCGTCTTTGATGATTTCTGCAAGTAATTTAGTAAGCATTTAATTTCAGCTATTCCTGCCACCTTTGAAACATATTCCATGTGTATTTGAATTCGAAGTGTTTGCAAAGTAATAAACGTGGCTTCTAATAGCAAAGAACACGAGAAATGTCTGCTTAGAGTACAATTATGGACTGACTTGGGATTCCTGGTGGGGTGGGACATTAATGTCATCACACTGATTCTCACCTGAGCTGCCAGAACGAAAAGATGCGCCAGTCACTGCAAATATCCCAGGTCGGAGAGCTGGTATGGGCCCAATCGCTGGCTTCTGTGTCCCCATCCAGTGTCCCTCCAGCCATCCTCCACTGGGTCCATTCCCTTCCCGGTCTCTTCATCCATGCGCCTCCGTCCTCCTTCTTCCTGGCTCCTGCCGAGTTGTCACATTCAGTGGCCTGGCAAGGTCAGTGCGACAGTCGCCTGTCAGGCTCAATGGGCTCCTCGGAGGGCGGGAGGCCCCCAAACTAACTTCAAAATAACTCGTTGCTGGGCAGCTGCGCTTCAGAAAGGATATTTATTCCTTTGCCTGTTATTTTGTTATAAAAAATAAGTGAACATGAAAATAAAGTCAAAGGAAATGTAATTATTCTCATGCCCATCTAACATCACATGGTTCTGGGACATTCTCTTCCCGTCTCACCCACCCTAAACAGACACTTTGCCAAAGTGCAACAAGGAGCATATACATTTCTCTATTTTGCATTTCTCATTTAACCTGAATATTTTCCCAATGTTCTGCTATTTTTGTGCACATTGTAAAATGTTCTAATATTTCTTTCAATGAAAATATTGAACTTTATCCTTTCCTCTATTCATAATTTAGATCCCTAAATAATTTTTCTCTAAATAGCTCTTTGTAGTCCTCTCAGGCCTAGGCTGTCAAGGACAAGCTAACACATGCTTTATCACATGTGTCCCTCAGTTCCACCCCTTGCTTCATCAGAGAACAAAGCAGAGGGCTGCACCTTGGTGCCCTCGATACGATGGCTCCGAGGACTGCTGGGTGACAACCCAGGAGCTGCAGTTGGACATGTGGCAGTTCACACCCCACGCGGATGGAGGAGGGAAGACAGCGTTCCATCATGGTACTCAGAACAGGCAGGACTTAGCCTTGTAAATTGTTTATTTCTGGAATTTCTATTTTCAGGGCATGATAGGCCATAAGTATCTGAAACTAGAAGACAAAACCACTAATAAAGGGGAGACTGCGAAGGCCAGGGTGAGCTGTGATAGGTGCCGGGACCAAAGGCTTAATTGCCGCACCCACAGCAGAGCACCACGAGTACTTTAAGGGTCACTCTAGAGTGCGCCCCGGATCTGTCCCCATGTGTAAGCTTGTGATTGCAACGCACGCAAACGTCGATGCTCTTTCTTTCTTCCCGTCTTTCTCTCCCTCTCTCTCTTTGTTTCTTCCCTTCTTGATTTCTTGCTTTCTCTCTGTTAGTCTGTGTCTGCAGTACATACTATTTACATTCCTTGTGTGGAGTTGGTGCCTATACATAATGCGTCTTAATTCTCTTTTTCATCCCCTTTCCTTTTGCTCCCTCCCTCTGCATCTCTTGCTCCCGTTCCCATTTGACAAAGATCTATCTTCCTGTTCACTAATGTCTTTTATTTTGCTCTTTATTTATAACTCGGGTTTCTCATATTAAAGAAACCATGGGCTATTTAAACTTGTGTGTTTGATTGATTTCTCTTAACATTATGGTCTCAAGGTGGATCCATTTCCCCACAAATGACTCAAGTGTATCCTTCTTTATGGCAGGATAATATTCATCAGTAAATACCACACTTGCTTTGTCCATTCATATCTACGTGGTTGGGCGTACAGGCTGCTTCCAAGATTCCACTGTCTTTTTTGTGTTTGATAAAGCTCTCGCTCTCTCCCTAGCAGCAGCGTGGTGTTTGCAGGAAGAAGCAGTGCACCCTTCTCAACTGTGAGCCGCATGACATTAAGCAAAGCCCAGTGCTCAGCCGTTCCTGTTGAAGGAGCATGAAAAACTGAAGCTGGCAGCTGGCGAGACTAAAAGAGAAGGGGCAGCCCGCACAGCCAGGCAGGTGCTAACATCCCGTAGTGAAGCTGCTACAGGAAAAGGCTGGTGCAATTTTAGCAATCTATGTCAGAAAAACCGGCAATAAACAGGATGCAATTCGTGATCTTAGAACAGTTGGGGGAAGCACTTTAAGAAGCAGATGGGCTGGACAAAGCCTTGGACTTCTGAGCTCCTTATACCCCGAGAAGGCTGGAGAGAGGGACAGAGCACCCCTGGTGGCCCTGCCCCACTGCAAACCCTCTGGAGGTAGCCTTGCCTCTGTTCCTTGGGCTCGGGGCCCTTGCAACAGACAACCGAAGTCTGTGTGGGGCTTTTCTAGCCTTTCTTTAAAGCGAGAACACACAGCAGCGGTATATCTAAGAAAGCCGTTGAACAGGCCTTGGAGATACATCAGAATATGCAAACTGGCTCCTTCTGGGGAGAGGAAGGGGAGCAACGAACAATGACAACCACACAGTGCGAGTGATCCAAGGGCAGCGGCAGGGAAGACGGAGCAGTCAAAGCTGCCCTTGGAAAGCGGAACACAGGCGACTGGTTGGTGGAATTTACAGAAAATCGGATCTTGAGATTCGTTTTCACTTTCCTTCTCTGCTGCCCACCAGAGCCCGAGGCTCTACCATGTGGGCATGGAGTTCAAAGCCCGCTGTGGGGGATGTAAAGTGACTGAGGAGCAGCAGGCGAAAGTGTGCGGGTGACGCCAAATTCTGAGATTAACGGAGACCACAGAGGAAGGTGAGGCATCCTGGACAGGCCGCACAGAGCCTGTAACTGGCCACCGCAGTGACAGATGAAATCCACTGTCCACGAGCCTGAGGTGAAACCTAGTGGAAGGAATAAATGAAATGCCGGGTCTGTGCTGAGGGCTCTGAATTAGTCGTACCCTCCTGTGAATAAGATCTAAAATGATCACGGCTCAGTGCAAACATCTGCTCTGTGCAGAGCTCCAGTCAGAAAGGATGGACAAGACATCAGGCTGTGTGAGGAAGTGGAGGGAAAATGTGTGAAAGACTTAAAGCCGTTACAGGGAGAGCTCCTTCTAGAGTCTTTTGTTAAAACCAAGCAAAGAAAACAGGAAAATGGGGCAGGAACCCGCACAACAGGGGTCAGTGGTCTGTGCATACATTAAGACTTCAAAACCGGGAGAAGAGAAAGAAGCAGCGTAGTTTCCCATTTTCACTTCCTGTAAACGGATAATATAGAGTGGTGTATGCAAAAGACCGAAGTCAGCTTGAGCCAGCTTCACTCAGGAAGTAATCACAGGAGACGAGTGCGTCATGAAATTCCAGGGAAAGCGTATTTCAGGCACAACACCGAGAAGATTTCCTTCTAAGGGGAAGATTTTCTTTCTGCAGGTGGTGAACAGCTTCAGCTGGAGGCGAGTGTCAGGGAGGAGCTGAGGGGTTTGCTCCAGCACATCTGGCCCATGCCGTCAGGCACCGGCCCCTGCCCAACCACATTTCTCGTTCACACTCAGCGTTTCCCGCTTCCCTCTGCGGGCCAAGATGCCAACGGAGCCTTTGCACCGCACTGTTGGGTCCGCCTCCCAGAGCAGCCTCACCTGGCCCCTGGGTGGCCCTAATTAGAAATATTGACAAGTTAGTTTTCTCCTTCCATTGATTCTCAAGTTTATTGAGAAACCGCCTAGGAGTACCCATGCACAGCTGGTTATTCGGACTCTTTCTGCACATCACCATCTCAAGTTTTACTTGGTGGTATGAATTCTCTAAGGAGAATTTGTCCCTCTGCTGAGGACTGATGGAGGAGTGATTAGCACCAGAGCATTGAAACCATGAACTTACTGTAAAGGAACTCGCCTTAAAAGCAAACAAGAGTGTGCTCACCAGAGCTCTTTGCACCCAGCAGCCAGCAGGACCATCCACACAGCACCCAGCACAGGCATCCTGGAGAAGCTGAAGCCGCCGGACGTCCAGGAGCGGCAGCCCCAGGCAGCCCACCCTCAGCTTTGAACCCACACTGCTGTTCCTTCTGGCTGTGGATCGCGTCCACACGGGCATCGGTGCTGGCACCTTTCACCACAGGCTGCTGGGCGGACAGCATGGTGACCTCAGCGCCTGTCCCCTCGCCCACTCAGGCCTCTGCCGCCAGCTCTTCAGTGTCCTCTGACCTTGCAGCTGCTTCTCCCCTGAGTTGGAGCTGGTGGTAGAGTGAGGTGGAGAGGACAGAGCACAGGTGTCCAGCTTAGACCTCAAGGGTCTGGCGAGCTTCATTTGTCCCTTTGAACCTCAGTTTGCCTCATGGACACGACTTCCAATGGCCATGATTAGTAATCCCAGCACTGTGGGAGGCTGAGGCAAGAGAATTACAAGCTCTAACCTAGTGTGGACAACTTAACAATTTAGGGAGACACTGTCTCAAAATTTAAAAATTACAAATGGGTGTTCTGGGGGTGTAGCTCAGTGAAAAAGTCCTGGGTGTCTCTCAAGCACTGTAATAAACAAACAAAACAACAACAAAAGACGGACATGGCTGTGGTACCAGCTCGTCACCCACGGCTCCCTCTAGGCACACACGCTCGCGTGGGCCCAGCCAGGGCTGGCCGGCTCAGCTGACCCTGCTCACGCCACCATGTGACCCCTGAATGCCTGCGTCTGCTTGTCCCTTGACATTGCTGTTTTGAACAATCCCCAGTTGTGGAGGAGGTTAGCTACGCGGCCAGTACTAACTCCTTTTCTTGTGGGTGTGTTGCTTTTTCTCTCCTTCTGCAAGGCAGGAATTCCTTTATTTGTTTGTTTCACACTTTTTCCTTATCTGTCTGGCACACAGTAGGGACCTAGAAAATATTTCTGACTGAAAGATAGCATTAATCACTTAGTCAGTCAAGCTCAGCCATCAAAGAGAGCTGAGCGCAAATTTCAGCGTTTTGGCCCCTTGGAGCTACTGATTGTAAAGGCTTCTGTATAAGGCATCTCCGTACCTCTATGTCTATATCTATGTCTGTGTCTGTGTCTACATATGTCTATAGATGTCTTCTATGTCAGAGGATTTGAGGGGCCCCTGATTGGTTATTTGTTATTTTTGATTTATATCCCTTTAAAAAAATTAGCTTGAGGACTCTACAGAAGCAGTGCCCAGGGTATAGTTTGCTGACTACCTGGAGAAAGGTTTGGGGCTTTTTTTTTCCCTTTTATTTTACAACTTTCTCTCTTTATTTCACCTTTTGCTTATTCATTCCATTATATGAATTGTAAAATGCTTGATTTCTTCTTGAAAGAGGCACATAACACATAAATAGATCTTTCAAAATACAATATCCATAAATTAAGAATATGTTTATCAAATTGCTTATGAATTTGGTAATTTTAAAAATGAATCACAGAATATCATTCTAGTGCATTGAGCTAGTTATATTTGAAGAATAATTCAACTTATATTTAGCTTTGATGAAGATGTATACACTTAAATTCTGCCTTCTGTAAGTGGAGAGCCACACGGACACATTGCCGGGGACCACAGCAGCAGATTCAGGCTGAGAAGTATTCATAATCATGCTCTGGGCAGATCTACTTCTCTTTCACACACAGAGCGTCAGGCGTCAGGGACTCTCCCAGTGTTAGTCACAGATAAGAGCAACTATTACAGCCTAAAGTCACTTCTTGCCTAAATGTTGTTCTCAGTTGTCTACAACCTGTATGTTGACAGATCTTCCTTTCCTTTGTGTTCTCAAACACCTAAAATGCTAGCTGTACATCATTAGTATTTGGCAGAGATATACTGAATTAATTCACCACCAAAAGATTTTGGTTTTCTGAAGAACATTGCTGCTTCATATTAATAGACAATTTTGTGTTTTTAATGTTACGTGGTTCGTTTGTTTGTTATGTAATATTGCATAATAAAAATTAGGAAACTGGGTATTAGAAATAGCTGGGCTTACCAAATTTAGGCAACCAGTAAACAAGGGTTATTTTACTAGAATCTAGAATTTCTAATGACTAATGTGAGTTTACTTGCAGGATACCAAAATCCTTATTGGTGAGAAAATATAAATGGATAGAGCTACAGTTGTGAAAATAGATCTCTTACCGCCAGTGGTAACTTAATTTCTTACCATGGAATTTTGTTATTAACCAGTTTGTATGGATTCGTCTTCCTGAACCTCTTGTGTCCCAGCACAATGGTGCGCTGATTCAATTATCAAAACTTGTGATACGGATCTTTGTCTTCCACCATTTCCCAGGTTGTGTTTATGCTCCGCAGTCTCTAGCACGCCTGGAGAATCGCCCTCTGAATGCGAGATCTGATAGTCCGGGAGGTTGTCTTGTTCATTCTCAGACTGAGCTCTGTTCTGGTGGCATCTGCCTCTTCCAACACTTTAACAGAAGATGAAGAAAGATAGTCTTTGTATTGCTAATTATACGAAAGGAACTTGCTTCTTTGGAACTACATTCTTTCCGCATTGTCTCTTCTGTGCAGGCCCTCCCTGCCTGGAGGTGTCTCTGCTCCTACATCCCTCTGTCCCTCTGTGATTGTGCTCACTGAGGGTGACTTTGATCATGCACAGCGTGCCTGGACTCTGCTGTCTCCGCCATGTTTGAACACAGAGGAAAGACGAAAGGCGCTAAGAGTCAGGATTCCCCTCCCTCTCTGCTTTAGGAAGTGATTTCTGAGGAGGGTGTCTCCTGCTGGTCACTGACCACTCCAGGAAGTCCCTGCTCTGCCCTAGTTTCCTCTCCAACTTCTGATGGCAGTCTTATGGCCACTCCAATTCTTTGCCCTGGTGACTGGTCTCTGACGACTTTCCTACACCCTCCTGGGGGGTTCGGCTCTTCCCTTGCTTCTGTGAGCCCATTTCCAGTTTTCATTTTCTGCTTGAAATGGAATGCTTTTATTTTATAGTTGGACTCTGCCTGACACAAATCAATTACTCTTTTTCATTAAAACCAGAGGAAACCAAGTCTCACAAAAATATAACATCTTGCTGAGCATTCAGTGCCTAGCAAGTAATAGATTCAGGCTTTTAGTATCTCCTAAATCCATGCCACATCCACCAAGGTTGATTCCCAGCCTGTCGCGATGTAACTGAGGAACTGGACTACGCTGGTGTCTGCTAGCCTGGTCTCAGGGAGCCCTGCACTCGAACCTGCCAGCAGAGAGCATCCTCTACTGCAGCAGCTGCAGACGGGGCATTCAGTGCTTTGACCCTTGTCTCTCGGGAACTCTTGGTGATAATCCTGCTAAGCCTGTGTTGGATGGGTCAGTGGGCAGCCATCGACCTTGAAATGGTACACCACACCCGATCTGGAGGCCTGCAGTTGATATCTGCGACCAGTGTGGCACACAGCAGAGCAGGACAGGACGAAGGAAGGTGGTCATCTGAGAGGGCTGTCTCTGGGCTGCACTTGGCCTGTGCAATAACTAATCAAAACCTCACCAACAGCAAGCACTGCTGGTTGTGTCTCTAGATAATTGTAACACTTCCCAGTGTACATAAATCCATAAGCTTGCTGTCCGTTTTTCACAACTGCAAACTCTGTTGTTATCTGTCTTAAAGAGGCCATGTTCTTCTACACCTCACAATTCCTTGAGAATATTTAACGTTTCTCTGAACAAGAACGCTAGTGCCCAATATCTCAACATTTCACCTCTGAGGCTTCTGGACCGTGTCTGAGTAAAAGCAATCAATATTGGTTAATAAGCCAGATCAGTGTTCTTTACAACCTTGGCACACTTCATTTTATGTACAGATTGCCTCTGAAAACTTGGGCTTATATCTTGTCTAGACAATGCCGTACATGGCCACTCAAATTAATAATGTGCCAAAATTATCTTACGCTTAATGCAGCTGGCTCTATATTGACTCTGGAAATTAAATTTACTCCAAAATGTTATTGACAGCTGGGTCTCTGGCATATTTTATGGATGTGAATGAAGATGGGGCTGTATCTTGTGCCTTCGAGCAAAATGCTGATAACTCACCATTTTCATAAAAAGTGGGAAAGTGCTTTATCTATAAACATTCCATTTCTCTGTAGACAAAATCAGCATCAGAATTGTTCAAAATTGGCTGGACTTAGCTCCACGTATGAAAGCACGAGAAATTCTGCAGAGAAGTCTGTGGAACGAGTGCTCGCCAGTGCATGAAACATGTGCTTCGGGAATCTCCCTGCATTTCAGGGGCGGTTTTAGTTCCAAGGAGTAAAGCTGAGTCCTGTGGATCTGATTTGAACACTGTGAAAATTCTCATCCGTGTGTACGTCCAAAGTCTGGCCTGGTCACCCAGCTTGCCAAGTTTCAGTTGGCTTCTTTCAGGCTTTGGAAGTGTGAGCTGCATACTCTCCCTGTGCTACTGTTTGACTCGGGAAATTGGACTTTTGAGGGGAAATAAATATAAACTCTCATCGGGATCGATTATGATATGGATATTCTGTGATGTGGATGGACTTCACTCGGTGAAATCAGCCTGTCCAGGAGCACGGGTTTTACCGGGCTCTATCCATCTGGATGTAAGAATAATCAAAGGAAAAATGTATGACTTTTCTAATTCCTATACGCTTGTTCTCTTCTGTACCTGATTTTGAGCTAGCTCTTCATATATTGTGCCTAAAATATTATATTCTAGGACGATTTGGGGGCAGAAGCCACATAAGAGTTGGTCTGCGTGTAGGAGGCAGGAGGCAGAGATTTTTTTGGGATAGAAGTTTATAGGTCAAAGGAACAGATTCTTCTCACTCTCCCGCAGCTCCAATCCCCCAAATATTTTATTGTGATGGTTGTAATCTATGTCTTTGGTCAAAGTCTTTCTTGTTCAGTGGCAAATATGCTTTCCAAGGGGTATCGTTGGGCACTCTGGGCGGGGTGGGTAAGCTGTCAAGGCAGACCAGCAGGGAGTGGGTCCGCAGAGATCAGGGTGCTGAGACCTCAGAGCTGAGCAGTGGGCTTCAAGGCCATCACCATTGCCCTCGAGCCTTCAGATGGGTGATGGGGCCACAGGCAAGGTGCAAGTAACTGGAAGACAGTAAGGAAATGGCCAATACAAGCAGAGGATGGCTGAGGCCTGGGCACGCTGTGGTCTCAGCGTGGCAGGACAATCAGGTCTTCATATTTCACCATGTGTGCTGTGAGTCGGGGCCGTCCATGGTACTGTTAGAGTGTGAGTCCAGTAGGAGGAAGAGGTAGCCCGAGTTGCCTCAGAAATCGCACCCACACATGTGAACAGATTCTCGGGCCGCTATGACAAAGCGCCGTGGACAGGGTGGCTAAGACTCTGCTCTAGAAGCCAGAAATCTGAAATCACAGTGTCAGCAGGCTACCTAGGAAGGGTCTGGGGAAAGATGCTCTCCACCTCTTCAGCCCAAGTAGTGACCTGCATCCCACGTGCTCCATGGCCTGCCATCTCTGCCTGCATTGTGACAGGGCTTTGGCCTGCATGCCTGTGTCTAAGTCATCACCGGTCACTGAGTCAGGGTCCATCCCAATCCAGGAAGTAGTCTTCTCAGCTTGGCTACATCTGCAAGGGCTTGATTTCCAAAGAGCATCACATTACTTCCCATTACTAGGGGTTAAGAGTGCAGTGACTCTTCCTGGGGACCCGACTTAGCCCGAAGCCCTGCAGCACTGTCCTTGTGCAAGAGATCTCAGAGGGAACCTCTCTGCTGTCCTGGGATGGGCAACGAGGTCTGTTCCCCACCCGCTCAGCCGCTCCAACTGCATCTTACTAAGGTCAGCAGCTGGCATCTTCATATTCATTCTCTTGAGATTGCTCTTGGCCTGTGGATTCCGTAAAAGTGTGCTGTCTAACTTTAAAACATCGATATCTGGAAAAGAGGCTCCAGGAGGAACATTATAAAGGCCGTGCACACCATCTTTCAGGTCCAAGCAGTGATCGTGAGCATGCGTGGTGGCGTTTCCCAGAGCCTGGGCACCCGTGTGCAAGGACACATCCAGAAAGCATGGCACGCCTTGCTACGAGAAGCAGAGGCCTGCCGAAGGGAGCTACTTGCTCAGGGCTAGGGCGAGGCAGTCCATGGAAAGCAGAGGATGCTGCTTCTGAGTTCCCTCCAGACACCAGTGCTCAGGGGCAATTTTCTGCAATGGCTTATTTGTAGAAAAGTAGAATGCTTTTGTAGCCTGTGGTCCTTCAACATGGGTCAGCCACCACCCTACTATTGACCTTTAAAAACATATTAATGAACGTGCACACTCTACCCACCCAGTTTTCCTACAGTTGATAGACATTTGCTTCCCTTTGCCAGTGTAAATTGCATTCGTTCAGCAATGAAAATCTCTTTATTGTTCCTACAAAGGATAAATCAGCAAGGCATGTGTGTTGAGAAACAAAATCGTAGTATAACGCCACTTATAGAACTCAGAGTCACTCCGCTGAACATCGAGATAAGAAAACATCCTGAACAATGATGTTTTATTTTGACACAATGAGAAAGCTTTCTGTGCCAAAGTAAGCAATGATCTTAGCATTGGCAGATTTTTTTTTTATCCCTACCAACAATAACAAGAAAGAGAGCACTTTGTTAATATAAAATATTCATTGTTCCCCCACAGTCTCTTCTGGCATGACTGAACTGTCCCACATCAGTGAAAATTTCCTCTTACATTCTTTTAGTATTGTTTTTGTGAAAGGGTCTTCCAGAAACAGTCTCTTCCATGCAGCGTGGCTATGCTGAATAATGAAGAACATCACAGGGAAGTTTTCCTGGAAGCGTCCCCCCCTTCCCTTCTCTGACATCCATTTAACACTTACGTACTTCGAGGTTGGTGGTCAGTGCTGTGTGCCAGCTAAGAACCAGAGTGCAGACCTTGTCCTCAGAACGTGAAACTGCAAGAAGAGCGGACAGAG
Organism: Hystrix cristata; assembly: GCA_004026905.1. NCBI lineage: Eukaryota > Metazoa > Chordata > Mammalia > Rodentia > Hystricidae > Hystrix > Hystrix cristata. The sequence goes on along the minus strand of PVJO010016088.1, from coordinate 14,436 downwards.
ACGGCCACAGCACCGAGTCCACGGCCATCTGAGGGCCTGTGGGCTGCAGGATGTGGTTGCTAGCACAGTCCCGAGGGGACCTGTGCCCGGAAGTGCTGCTGGAGTCTGGGCTGGGCCAGGCATCGCCACCAGCGTATGAAGATTAGGGACAGGAGAACCCAGCAGCCCCACCTCCCGCAGCCCACAGTCACTCTGCACAGTCATGCAGGGCACCACGACAGACCCACGACTACCAGACACTGAGACACTGCATAAGTTTTGGGGCTGATACGGTGGGCTGGTGTCAGAGAGTGGAAAGCCTGAATCCCAGACCAGGCCATGTGCTGCAGAAAACCCAAGATGGCTTCCTTGGCTTTCCTTTTTGTTTTTGTTTGGGTTTTGGGTGCTTCAGTGTTTCTTTTACTGTTGTTCAAAAGAACGAGAAAGGAAAGAGCAGACGTAAAAGAAACACTAATTTGGTGGTACACACTTATAACCCCAGCACTGGGGAGGCTGAGACAGGAGGATCATCAAGAGTTTGAGGCCAGTGTAGGTAACACAGTGAAACCCTGTCTTAAAAGAGAAAGACAGACAGAGAGAGAGAGAGAGAAAGGGGGTGGAGGGAAGCAGAGAGAGAGAGAAAAATGAAGGAAGGAAGGAAGAAGGAGGCAGGAACACAGGCAGGCAGTTATGGAATTAGATGGAACTAACACGCTGGGTGCGTAAAAAGAACGTGTGGCCATAGCTATGGGTGTAAACCAGGAAACACCAGATCAGGAGACACTGGGCAGAGTCCAGCCCTCGGCCTTGTGGTCTCCGTGGCAGGCTGCGGGCTTCTGTGGTTCTGTGACATCTGAAATGAAATACAGTCTAAGCTGCTTGGTGTCTAGTGCTTCCTTTTCAAAAGCTGTTTAGCAGCCTCGGTTGTTTTTCTGTACAAAGGTGTCTTCTCCACCGTGGCTGCATCCCCGGGTTGCGTCCTGGGAACGGGCTGCTCCTGCCCCAGCACCTCTGGCCACACCCACCCGCCCAGGTGACCCTCACGGTGCTCCTCAGGCCAGAAGCCCCTTGGATCATCAGCATCCCCCCGGCACTTTCACCAAAGCAGATGCACAGGCTCCGGCACAGCCCCCTTTGCAGGAGAGGCACGCTTGCTCCGCAGCTATCTTTTCAACTCCACAATTTACAATAAAACTTACGCATGTGCAGCTATCTGTTCTGTCCTGAAGAAAATTCCAATGATGTAAGTCATTAAAATTATAGAAACATCAAGGTAAGTCGGGAGTGGCCAACTGCCATAATTCAGCAAGCAATGCACACATCCCCTGTCTTGTTTCTCAGCCATCCGGGCACAATTTCCCAGAACATTATTGATATTATTGTACAATTGCCAGGTGGAGGTTTCTGTTGCTAAGCCTTTTGTTCTTTTAAAGGGGTTCAAAAGTCTTCGGATGAGGTCGGATTGAATAAATACTAGAACATTCCTAAAGACAAATGGTCTTCCTCCTCTCTGAATGGACATCTTCGCCAGTGCTGCAGAAGGGCCCTGCCGCTCGGCTGCACCCTTAAGCAACAGATGCTGTTGTGTGAGAAGCTGCATGTTTGCTCACCAAGGAAGCACGTCAGATCATCTGCACGGGCGCACACTCATGCCCCTTCCACGCAACTCCTGGATCCCAGAGGGAAACCCGCTCAGGAGTTGGCAGGCCAACCAGCCGACCTCTGCAGCCTCGCTGGGCTCTTCTGTCAGCCACGTCTCTGTTGGTTTTCCACAAGTCTCGTCAAGAAGCTGCAAGATTTGGAGAGAAGATAACTGCTCCTTTCCTGGGGATGCGGAGACTTGTCTCTTAGAAGCGGCGACTGTCCGGTTGAGATGGACAATTTCTAGTCTCTCAAGTTAGACTAGGAATCACTTCCTTCTGTGAAACTCATGCTCAGGATGGTATTTATAATCTTTCTGCACCGGTTTGTCACCATCACAAGAAGGGGCTTGTGCTCTCTCTCTTCCTCCTCTTTCCACTCCTTTTCGTGACTCTGGGGAAATAAATTCCAGACCGGCCTGCATTCAGTAAAGAAGCGAGCATTGGTTACAATGCTGGAAAACCTGAGTTCTCACCACCCAAGCGCCTTTTCCATCTGCTTCACCTTTAGGCCTTCACATCTCAGAGATGCAGCACTCTCATCCATGGAACAGCGACCACACTACATGTGAAGGGTGTTGTAAGAATCAGACAGGACCAAGTGTGGAAACTGTCGGGAGGTTGCTAAAGCTCTGTGTATACAAAAGGTGGTGTTGGGATTAATTAGTGACAAGGATGCTGTTGTGTTGGCAAGCTTGTGTTCAGCTTAGGAAGATCAGAAGGACCAACTTCCAACCTCTGCAGGGGAGAGGCGGTGCTTACGTAGCACCTGGATGGAGGAGATGGGAACTCAGTGACAGGCTGTCGAAACTCTGCCTCGGGGGTGGATCAAAGACTCCTCCTCTTGGAAGCTGTAGGCATCCTCCCCTTCATCTGTGGGGCCTTCCTGCTCACACGGGCCGCCCTGCCCACATGAAGGGTGCCCGCTCTGAGGTAGCTTAACATGTTGTGGGCTTGTGTCATTGACACTGGCCATATGTGAATGGTATGTACCCGAGAGCGGTCTTATTAGGAGAGGGTTAAACATCAATGATTCTGGAAGACACACAAGTGAAGAGGCCTTCAAAGGGCACGCTTCAGTGAAGGCGCATTCCTGAAGCTCATCTATAAAAAGACTTTGAGGCACGAATTCAGCACTTGGTCTTAATTTTCTGTTGATTTCTAAGCTCTAGCAAACCGCAAACAGTTCTGTGGGCTTCTCCACCAAGCTGGCTTCCCAGAGGCAGATGCGGCGACAGAGCCTCTTGGAGATCAGAGTTATGAGCAACGAAGCAGAGGGAGGCTGGGAGGGAGACAGAGCCGGATTTCTCACGCGGCCCCAGCAAGCTGTTTCAGGGAGTGTGAGCACCAGTCGTGGCCATCGAAAACCACATCACGGGAGACATTTTGCTCTTTATTTTTTCCTCACTTATGTGTATTTTTTCTTAACACACTTCTTTCTCAATAAAAATTTTTTGTAGGTATCCACTGGAAAGAAAGATGACTCATCACTCGAGCAGAGGATTATAGCACTACAGTGCAAGTTGTTCCTTTATTAATATTTTAATACAACTCATATTTCTATATGCACTTTGGACGACGGATTTTTGACAAAGGTGCTATAAAAAGAAACACAAAGAACCTGCTCATCCTGGTCGCTGGTCTTGGGTTTCTTTATCCCCAGAAGCTTCTGTGTTTGCAGGTAAACCAAACTCTGAGGTTTGCCGTGTCACCCTGAGCCAGCCTCTGATTCAAAATGCACTTTGGGTGACGGTGAACACACATAGGTCCTAAGGTCTTCTGAAAGCCAGGAAAGATAGTGTGACTATCCCAAAGAGGCGCAGAGCACTGAGCTTTCCGCAAGCACCACCCACTGCTGGCTGTCTCTGGGCACCAGCGATCTGCAGGATTAGTCCAGTGCAACCCTGCTGACCTCTCACCATGCTGGGGGCAAATGGGCCTTAAAGAGAGTACTCATATGTCAAATGAGTCAATTTTTTTTTTTTGTAAATGTTACACATATAACGAATGAAAAACAATTAAATCCATCTTGGAGATAAAGGAGGAATTTACTAGTACTATATTGTTTTTATGAAAGGTCAGTGGTTTTCCTTAACTCATAGCTCTGATTTTCACTTATGATTCAGATTTTTCTCAAGAGTGACGTATGTCCACTTCAGTATCATACAAAGTCCCCATAAGTTCTCAGACTCACTTCATTGCCCATTTCAAACTGGAACGCATCTTAAAGACTGATTGGTATTGAGCAATACCAGAAGTTAAATTGCCCATAACCTCCTCTCGCTTCTTTCCTTCCTCCACCCTTCCATTCCTCCCTTCTTCCCTCCCTTCCTTCTCCACTCTGCATCCCTCTTTCCATCCCTCATTCTCTCTTCCTTCTTCCCTCCCTCCCTTCCTCCCTTCCCTCCTTACTTCTTTTTGACCTTCCTTCCTGCCCCAATTCCTTTCCTTCGCCTCTCTTCATATCCTTCCCATTTCTTTCCTTTTTCATCCAGTGCCATCTGCCCAGGGCCCAGTTAAGAACCAGAGGCCACTTCCACGCTGGAGTTGGAGCGGCCAGTGATGTTATGGTAAATAAAGGTTGACAGCTAAACACCAGCTCGTTATTAACTCTACTTAATTAGTCAGCCTTTCCATTGAAGAGGCACGTTTCATTTCATTATATTGGTAAAAGTTTCCAGGCCTAAGGCCAGGCAGAGGTGGCCAAGGTAAAGAGTGGATTTGGAAAGATATGGATATTGTTTGCGCGAAGTGTGTTCCCATGGAGCACAGGTTCATTCATTTCTAGGAAAATATGTGACTATCATATTTACGGGTCCTGAGACTTTCCCCTCTTGTAGGGCAAAAGTTTAAGTGACTTTGGATTTGAATTTGCAATAAAAAGAGACAGAGACTGCAGCATTAGTAGCACTTAGTGAGGGAAAGCGCAGCTCTGCCAGCTCGCTCCGATGTGCTCACTGAAGGGACGACCTTCAGGAACGACAGGGCTCTTATTTATCTGTTGTATTTCAGCCATTAATTAATTTGACTTAAAAATCTCTATTCATTTTCCCTGCCAGACGTGGCTCCCCCCCCTCACCCCGCCGCTGTACCTGCAGGAAGACGCTACCAGGCCGTGATTCACTCCAGCTGTTGGCAGAGCTGCTAACATTCCGTGATGTTGGTAAATAAGGACACTTTTATTTAGTCATATGGATTTTAGGGTCTTCTTAATCTTTCTGTCTTCCTCTTTCTTGGTTCTCATCACTCAAAGAAAGCATCAGGTATGGCTATTATTGGCTACTCTATAATTTTACTGGCACCTCAAAGACTAAAATGTCTCGGTGTATCCTGGGATGTGTAAATCTCCAGGTTTTATCTCCCAGGTTTCTCTTTCCTCTGCTGTTTCCTTGGTGAGTTAAAATTAACACCAATATGAGCTGCAGCTAGTGATCTACCAGTAATGCTACATGCAATAACAATTAGGAAATAATCTATTACGATTCTCTTTGTATATCTGAGGTCAGTTACATATGGGGGTGTGTGTGTATGTGTGTGTATGTATGTGCACGCCCATGTGCAACCATGTGCCTGTGTGTGTAGAAACTAAGACATTTTGTTTCCTTGGTTCTATCAAGAAAATGTTGAGGAATTTCATAGGTCTCTGCTTGTAGCAACTAAAATCCTGATTGGACTAGTAAATGAGACAGTTCTTCACTAGTGATGTTTAAGATCAGATCTGATGTGAATTAATATTCTGAAGAGTTCACATTTTTTGGATCTAAGAGAGGAAAATTATGTAGAGAACGTTTTGACTCATAAACTTGGGTCCTAAAGAAAGATGTAATGTAGACTGTGAAAAGAACTGAAATTCAAACATCCATACGTCATAAAGCCTTTTATTCGATAGAAAGATATGAAAGGCCTACCTATTTTGGCCACAGTTAAAGAAATCCAGGATTTTTAAATAGAAAAGGAATTCTCAAATTCTATTTACTTATATAAACAAATCAAATGCAACTGATTTTTCAGTTGTCAAACAGGAAGTTAAAATTCCAATTCCAACTCCAGTTCATGCTCCTTTGCTTAGAAAGAAATCTTTGCTGTCTCTGATGGGTGTGTCCAGTGTGTGCTTTCTTAGGATTGACCCAGGCAGGACTGGCAGTGTGGGAAGGGGGGCATGGTACAGGTGGGCGTGCAGGGGGAGCCTACGCACTATTGCTGGAATTTCCATTTCTAATTCCCTTTACATTTTGCCTATTTTTGGCTTTCAAGAAATTACTTTTGTACAATTTTTTCACAGAGGAGTGGTCTTTGGCAGAGTTGCCGACACCTTCATGCCTACCCACCTGCTTAGTCCAAGTCCAAGGTCATGGGCTGCCATAGCTCTGGATTGCAGGATCACGAATAATTCAGACTAGGACGCTCTTCTGCTCAACTGTCACCATGCAATGTTTTTGCACACTCGACTATCATTATTTCAGAATAATAACACTGCTTAGCTGCTTTGCATGTGTAAACTCTTGGGCAAAAGGCCTTGTACTATATTTATGGGCTGTTTCTACATCACATCAAGCCACAAACAGAATCTGAAATTTAAAGCATGATTATGAATCAACAAACAAGCATGAGGCTGCTTTCCCTTCATAGTTTTCAATCTTTTTTCTGGTTGTATGTTGAACTTTTCCTTTGATAACAGGGTATGAAGAAGTATTTCAAGTAAAGTGAGAATTTTCCTAAGAAAAGATTTTGATAGGAAAAACTTCAAAATGTATCTCTCAATTGTGAAACTCTCCTTATTTCATATGTTTTTTAAACATTTTTCTATCTTTAATGTTATTTATAATCACTGGGCTTAATTTAACTTTATTGCTCTTTAGCTAATCACCATCCATAGGCAATTATGTTAAGCCCCAATGAAATATTGGGCTTATTTTATAAAAATTGTTATTACGTGTTTGAATCTGGCCCAGACCCAGGGTAACCTCTGCAAATAATTAAAACATTATTTACCTCATTTTCTGTATCTAATTTGTCTACTAATGCTTTTATTATCCCAGAAGGACTTGGTGACTCATTCATAAATTTTTTGAGGTTTAAGGAGCTTTCAGCAGGCAGCTGGTTTTTCTATGTAGCACTAATATTTCCCCTTCATTCTTTTAAGGATACATGATTCCAAGTACTAAAATATACACAAGAATTGCAAGAATCTCCACAAAGATAATGCAGCCATTTCTCACAGATAGCCAGAAGATACTTAGTGTGCTTTGTGACCCAAATAACCTTGCCAGGAAAACTGACAAGCAAATAAAACCTCCAAGTAAATCTTGTACTTCGAGTAATCATTTCAATGTTGGTTCTTAATTTACACAGTGTCTAGCTTCATTTCTAATTACATCAGTAACGGCAAAGTACATTCTGCTGAACTGAGCTGCTGTCAGGAGCTCTGGATAAAAATAGTGATCAAAATGTACTGTGAACATTTAAATTAAAACAACAGTTACTACAATGAAAGACAGATTGCCATTAATCCCCCTTGTTTCAAACACACTTATCCCACTTTTCATGGCCACTTCCTGAAGCAGTTCTGGAAGTCCTGTTTCCTGAGTGTCTTTACAAGATTTGATTAAAAAGTACAGTGAATGCTGTTGCCGAGTGCCATCCAAAGGGAAGGTAGGCTCACAGAACCATTACAATGTGTCCTCATCCACCTTATGCACTCGATCTGGCACCCTTCGTCTTCTGGCTCTTCCCCACAGTCAGAATGACCGTGACAGGAAAACATTTTGAATTGATTCAGGATGTGGAGGCAGCCAGGAGAGCATAGGTATATTCCCGAGTGCTGTCTGCTCCACTCTGCAGCACTCACCTCCCTGAAAGCTCCGTGGTCTTGCGCCCAGGGCTGGCTGTGGTCACCAGCCTCCCGGTCCCCACCACACAGCATGCCACACAGCGACCCTGCAGAGGCACATCGCGTCCTGGATCCCGAGTGTGCTGCCTAGAACGCTCTCATAGCTTGCCCTCGGCTGCCCGGCTGGAGGAGGCCCTCGCCCCTGCCACCCCTGCTCTCTGGGACCAGCTCCCTTCTACCAGATGGCCGCTTCTCACGGTCCCACTTCCAGCTCAGCCGCTCCCTTCGCGGGCCAGCACTTTCACTCAAAGCAGGAACACTAAGGACAGCCCTCCAGACATTGCTTATGAAATTATATTCAGATATAAGCTCTGCTGCGGGCATAGGCTTCTTTTTAACTCATTTATAATTTTACAAAATCACCAATTCTTTTTCTCATCTAAAAAGCTGCCATACAGGCCATCTCATTTTGCAACACCTGGTTGCATCTTGTTCTTTGAAGCTGCTAAACAGTATTTTTCAATTTTCTTTTCATGTTTTAACTACGTCTTTTAAAGAACTTCCTTGACTTCAGAGATGAGGAAAGTGAGTGAATTAAGGAGCCTTCTCAGATTCTGTCCTTGTGAAATCCTTTATTTGAACATTCTTGGTTTAGCGGCCATGCATTCTCTTGTAAGTTTTCTCGTACAGCTTTGCCCCACGATAGGCAAAAATAGATGCTTTTGGATGCTTAAAATCTACTGCCAACTTGACCTCAACACAGCTGAACTCATCTACACAGTCCTCAGAGCACTGTGACACCCTTTGCCCGGTCTGTGGATCAAAACCTAAAAAATCTGTCCAGTTTGGCAGCACATACGAGACTCCTCCATGACCTCATGAAACCAGGTGAAAAAGCTTTTGCTCTAAACATCATTTACAACCAGATATTCTCAGTTTACTAATCTGGGTGACTGCCTGAGAAGAAATGGTCAGAGTGTCTGCTTTTTCTTTAAGGAGTTTCCAAACTCTGTGGCCTGCAGGGTGCAGCGTGAGGTGAAGGCTCCTGCCCTTCGGAAGTGGCCTGTGGCCCTTTCTACCCTTCCACATCCAGCCGCCTGCTAACAAATGACTCTTCTTTTTGTGCAGGCCCTTTATTTTTGTTGATGTACCAGAGAAATGAACATTCTATTGGGAGATCCATTCAACACTTAGTTTGTGTTTCCCTAAACAGTTTCTGCTCTTTGTGATTTTGATCAAGTGCTAGAATAAAAGGTCCGTCAAGATCGCTCTTTCCCTCCTTAGTTCTCTCTGGTTTCTCTAAAACCCACCTCACTCTAAGGCTTTGAGAAATGCACACATGAAGGTTCATGGTTTAAAGTAAATGCGGCAAATACAATTTTCTCGTAGCACAAAGCTCACTGGGCTCCCTGGGGAATCTCAGTCATTAAGGCCAAGAGAATGTGCGCCTCTCTGAGGAGGGCTACTGTTTCAAAGCACAAGCTCCTTCAAAGTGACTCTCAGAAAAACAGTTTTGCTAAATATAACCTGGTGTGGAGAAGTCAGAGTTGAGACAGGATTCATGAACAGTGCCTCAGCACAGTCAAAAACTCCTCCTCCCCAAAATGTAAGGAAAAGAACAGAGACTCTGGGCTGCAAATCTGGTGTGCAGAGCCTCTGGGCTATGGCATCTGCAGCCCAAGCTCATTGGACTGACTTGGCACTGTTCCCTGTCCTGTGTTCTAGACGCACGTCCACAGGAAGTATGTGGGGGTCAGAAGGATCCTGGGGGAACTGGTGAACCCGAGGAAGACCTGGCAGTACTGTTTCCCGTCCAAGTAGTGGATGGGCCTCGGTCTCCCTCTCTCCATGTCTGCTATTTGGAGGAAGAATCCAGATCTTCATTCACCTGCGGTCCCAGGAAATACATCCCATGCCTCTGAAAAACTCCAGGTGAGCTGCAAAGAAAGAGCAAGGTGACATCTATCGAGGAGTGGTGTTCCAGGAGCTGCTGGCCTGCCCCAGGCTCTGGGCCTCATCCCTGCTGACACGCTGGGCCCAATCCATCCTCCTTGGCAGAGCCTTTCCTGCTCCTTGCAGAGTACTTAGAAACATCTCTGGCTCTCCCCACTGTTGCAGGTAGCAAAGTACTTTAGATACAGGTAGCATCCCTTTAGATCCAACAAGCAAAATTATCTCCAGAAGTTGCCCTGTGTCTCTGGGTGGGAAAGCAATTTGCCTCATATTGCAGCCCTGATACAGACAGGGAAGTTCATGCTTTAAAAATTATATTTGATGTCAGAGCTAAAAAATCACATGCAAAAACAGAAACTGATCAATTCTTTAGAAGCTTCAGAAAATGATTCTATTCTAACTACGCATAGTGCACTCTGGTCCCAGGAAAACCTCAACGCTGGCGTCTGCCTCTTTACTTTGTTAGAGTGACTGTGACAAGATTCACTCAGTATGTCACGTCCAGGTTCTACATCAAACTACTACTTATACTAGGGACACAGGAAGCATGACTTTATCCCCCAAATCATTCTTAAATAAATGACAATATTTTCAGAAGAAAAGAAGCATTCTGGGAAATTTTAAAGGAAATAAAGTTTTTAAGGCGAGTCCCAGCACAGGTGTTTGTTTTTGAATTAGTGTGCGAGCTGTGTGGAGGCTTGAATCACACGGTCACCTGGGGCCCGCTCTTCACGCTCAGAGCTAGTGGTGGGAGCTGCAGGTCTGCTGATCACATGGCTATCGCTTTGTTTCCTTGTTATTATTTTGGCTTCTCCTGTCTTAATGTATACACGACTAGAATATTATATGAGTGTCACTGTGGAGATCACTGCATCTACCAACAAAATTTTAGTCTAGTGCCATCTTTCACAAACAGGGCATGGAATGCCAAAGACAGAGATAAAAGGAATCATTCACCATAAAGACAACGAAAAAGGAAAAGGAAACGTCAATGTCGAAAGTCAGAGAGCAAGAACTAGAACTTCCAGGTAAAGTGCAATGCGGTCAGTCTCCACCTAGAGAGCAGTCAGGGCACGAAGAGAAGAAGGAGCCGTTGTTCTGTGTCTGCACAATGCAGCTTATTCTCCTCCCCAAACAAAGGCATTTCAGGTTCTTTCAGGAAAACATTCACAGAAAGAAAACTCTGAATGTTGTTTTTGGGATAGGAAAGAGTATGGCCTCAGGCCCCTTGAACATCAATGCTGGATTCCGGGAGGAAAGGATGGGCCACAGTAGGCCATTGTCACCACCGTCCTAGCACCCGATGGCAAGCCGGGGCTGCACGCAGGACGTCCAGCCAAGGGGCACGGACCCACGGGTGTCCCTCCTCCTCCCCCCTCCTTCACCCCTCCCCTCCTCCTTGATCCAATTCCCTTTCCCCCATTGTGACAAGCATGTGCCACATTCAACTTCTATTTGAAAGCTGTACTTCACTGATACTGACAAAGTGAACGGCATGCTTCCCTCGGTGTGCAGGTGTGAGCTGGTCGGGTCACCTGGACCCTGTCAGCCTCAGGAGGCTCAGGGCGTAGCCAGGGGAAGACTGCACAGGGGCCGGGGGCACTGGGGCTGGCTCCATGGGTCTTACGGGGATGAGACAGATGTCCTCCTAACCTCTCAGCCACTCCTTTGTTCTTTTATCCACAACTAAAATAAAAGGGTTTCCTTATAGTTACCAGTATATAATTAATTTATACGTTCGCAGGAAACAAGGCTGAGATGGGTGCCACTATGATCACAATGGCGGCTACACATGCCTTACTCTCTGCAAATGTCTTATACATTGTTACAGGAACAGTATGAAGAGCTCCACTTTTAAAAGGTGGTAAAATCAAAACAATAAAGTAATTTTTAAAAAAAGGTCAATCTGAGTTTGATGGTGCCTGCCTGTAATCCCAACACTCTGGGAAGCTGAGACAGGAGAATCTCAACATGGAAGCCAAAGATTTTGTCATCTGTAAGGACAATAAAGGTTGTCAGTCCCTCTAGTGGTGGGTATGATAAGGAAATAAATGGATACGTGCAGAGCATTTGGGACATTTCCTGACACACAGGCACCCCAAACATGAGCTCCAAGTTTTGATGATAGGTTTGCTCTTGGATTCTCTTCACCAGTCCAAGGAGAGACTTGCTGAGGGGCTTGGGGCACAGGCGTCCTCAGCGTCCGACACATCACAGCTCACTGTCTGCAGCCAGTCTGGAGCAAGTCACGTGTTTTACTCCTAAGTCTTTAAGCCTAAGAACAAATCAAGGAAGAGATGGGACAGTGCCACTCTTGTTTCCCCCATGCCCTGCATTTTCTCTTCTCCCCACTTCCTGCCTTCAACTCTGAGAACCACATTCTTTTCCAATCTACACACTTCTCAAACCACTTGATCTGAAAATACACCTTGAAATTTTGCTGAGAAGTATCCAGCTTAATATTCGAGTTACCTCCAGTTTTAGAAACTGAATTCAGTGAGAACCTGGAGACGCTTTTAGGACGTGTGTTAAGTGACATTAGACATGGGTCCCACCTCTCCCACCGCACGGGGAGATGGCAGTGGGGCTCGGTGGCTATCGATGCACTACTTCTATACCAAAAGCTGGGGACTGTGTACCTTGAGTTACAGAGTTGAGACAGGATTCAGTAGACTATAGCAGCAACAACTTCGACACTTAAAGATGGCGTAGTGGAACTTGCCTTGTTCTTCCCATCTCCTCTGATCCTGATGCTCTGCTGCATTACTTAGAACATTGTCGCGTAGGCTCTAAAGATGCCATTTCAACAGAAATGAGGTTTCCAAAACTCCACATTTTGCCCATGTTCCAGAAAGCTCTTTGTGTCCCTCTCTGTGTCCTGAGGCTTCCTGGGTTTTCTGGCCTGTATCTCTGAGACTGAGGCTGAGTCAGTTTCCCTACAAGATGGCTAGAGGTTTGTCCCCCAGCTTGTCGTGTGCTGCCTCTCATGATTACAGGACCCTCCTCCTTTGTGACATTGCCAGCCAAAGTGCAGAAAAATCTGCTCAGCTTCATGGCTCTTGACCTTCCCCAGCAGGGTGGTGAAAGCTGCGTCACTGCAGGACTTGGGAGACACTCTGCGTGGACGGCCTCTCTGCTCATCAGAGTAGAATTCTAACAACCTTTGTGTCCCTCTGTGGTTAACACCCAGGCCACGCACTTCAACATGTAAGACAGGATGAAAAAGCCCCACAAAAGGGTATATGTGGCCAGAATGTTTGCCTGCAGAGACAGACAAAACTTTTCTTATATTCCAGTCTCTCTTCTGCATTCTCACCTTTTTTTTCTTTTTCCTTCCCTGAAAAAAAAACAAAAGCTATATTGCTCATTAGTGTTCTCAGTAAGACGTTGGGAGACTCGGTCTATTACTCATTAATGTTCCAAAGTTCAGCACGACATAACATTTTGAAGGGTCTTCAGGCCATTGCTTTCTTCATTGCCTTCTGCTTATGGAGAACAGTAAAGCCCCCAGTCTGTCAAACCCATATAACTTCAAAACAATTCCAATTAGGGTTGGATGAAGCCTCGATGTTCAGCCCTAGCACATGTGGAACCAGATGGGCCACAACATGGTGGGGATATTCGATCGCTCTTTCTAACACACTCTTAGGAGGGCACTGAGCTTCCCCAGCTGATGTGCTCCCAGACAAACCTTCTGGTAAGGGGCCGTGACCCCGGAGAGCCCAGTCCCAGCTTACGAGGGATTTGTGAGTTCCCTGGAGCAGCACCGAAGATTGCAATAAAGAGAATGAGTCTATGGTCTGTTTCCTCTCTTAGGAAAATTGTATGAAATGATTGTTCGGAAAGCTTGAGCAACAGGAAGAGTGGGAGTTGCAAAGCATAATATTTATTTGGATTAGATACCACACATTTTTAATTTGCCCTCAGAAAAATTACATTGGAAAGAGAAGATTTGGAATGAGTCCTTTAATAGATCCAAAGGATAACAATTTTTTTAAAGCTGAGGAGTACAAAAAGAACATTCTTCTGCTTTATTTATTTTTAATTGAAGACGCTGTACAAACATTTGCCAAATGATTTGAGTGAGAGCCATAATTAGGCGATGCAAGTGGGCAGAGAGGCAGCGAGCGCCAGCAGCAAGCCATCTATTTATGGATATTACCACACATAATGGAAGCAAAACAGTTGTAGCTGTGTATTAAATTTAGAGTATCATTCCTAATAATACTCTCCACGTGTGAAACAGTTGGCAGGAAGTACCACCATAAGGACAAGTTCCCGATGCTAGGATAGCTAAGAAACTAGTGCAAATCATTAAGGATTACATAAATAAAAGAACTGGATATGAGGAAAAAACAGCACAAGCTACAAGACTTTGTAGTACAAAGTAAAGAGGTTCTGTCCTGAATTATAATTTTTTTATTGCTTTCAAAAAATGCTAACCACATAATTGTCAGATAGCTCCTTTGCAGACCATGCCAGATTTCCCCCTTCACACGCCTTATGAGAAGAGATGGATTTGGAAACTGTTTCATTCAGGGTCCTAGGCTTGATGTGTTAAAAATAAATATTCACTTGCAAATCACTTGCATAGTTCTTAGGCCATGCTTTCTTCAAACATTAGTGGGATCTATGTGTGTGCTGAATCTTGGCTGGAATACAGATGGGCCCGCGCACAGGTGCCCGCTGGATGTTGCTTGCTGAATTAAAGCCACCAGTCTGTTGTCCAGTACATTCATTTTATTGAACTGAACACTTCAAGTCTTCAGCGTCCTGCTTTCATTTCACTTTTTTCCAAACTCAACTCTGATTGTTTGGAAGAGAACTGTTACCCCATGTAGGAAGGGCACACTGCATTTCAGGCTATGGACAGCACAAGTTGCTAAGTGTTCTCTCTCCAGTCTGATCTCTGACAGCTCAGTGGCACAGTCAGGGCACTGGGCTGGCCTGCTGGAAACTCTGCTGCCCCCTGCAGGTCCATTGCCGTCCCTGCAGCAGCGACCCATGATGTGGTCCTTGCCCAGCCAGGATGCC